>VHZZ01005671.1:45575-73316 GCA_009801015.1 Silene noctiflora
ACTCATGGAATCCAACTCTATAAACTCACTCCTCTTTGTCTCCACACATTTTGTGACGCCGACTTTGGAGATGACAAAGACAACTACTTCTCGACAACAGGCTACATCGTTTACCTTGGTCGCAACCCGATCTCCTGGTCTTCCAAGAAACAAACAGGTATTGCCATCTCCACCACGGAGGCTGAATTTCGCGCTGTTGCTTTCGTCACAACCGAAACTCTATGGCTTCGCAATCTCCTCTCTGAACTGCATATAACTGTCACCAAACCACCAGCCATTTTTTGTGATAACATCTCAACTACGCTCTACGCCAAGAACCCCGTATTCCACTCCAGGATGAAGCACTTGGCCATCTCCTTTCACTTTGTCAAACAACAGCTTCAACTCGGCCAAATACGCATTTCTCATGTCGCAAGCAAAGACCAACTCGCAGATATTCTTACCAAGCCGCTGCACAAACAACAATATCATGAGTTACGAGACAAGCTTGGCCTTACCACAAGAACGTCCAACTTGAGGGGACGTATTAACAATATACCGGCACATAAAATCTCCACTCAAAGGATCAAATCAATCCTACCTAATCTCATCAAGTCATATTTTGTAAATATAGCATATACATATTCTGTCAATCAATTAGCATCTTTTGTATAGGCTCCTCTCCTTATTTAGTTGTATATCCTCCCTATATATAATGTACATTCAGTCATCAATAATATCAAGAACATAATTCATTCTAAACCTTATTGTCTTATTGTCTTATACTAATATCTTAATTAGCCTACTTTCGTGGCGCTAGTCAGTTAAACCCTATATATTTCAAATTGGATTTGGATATCTCATGCCAACCAGCTAACCCGTTGCATTGCGTCTCACGCTCAAACGCAGCCTTGTTTACTTTTGTGAAATATGTTTTCCAAAGGAATTTAGTTCCTTTATATTATAGTACCCATTACACATCTTCCAGAAAGACATTAGTCTCYCTTATCCATCAATAATCCAGTGAACAAAACTCCAGTCCTTATGCTTACTGTTTCTCTTGCCCATAAGTTAGTGATGAGCGGATGAAGCCTTTTTTTGGTCCCCTTTCCCGTTTCTCCACTACCTCTTCTATCTTTCTAACTGCCTTTTTCCATCACTGATGCATCTATGGTGTGGGATTTATATATATCACCTTTTAGTATTGCTCTGATCAATATAATTGGTTATTGCAGTTGGCCTACATGTACTGGGTTCAAGAGTATGACCTAAATGAAGCGCACCGATTGATACTGGTAAGTGTGCACTCTTTCCAAAAGCAAGTTGTTCTGGTTATTTATAAAAAGCTAGATAGATGATTAAACTCCGGCCAACACTCGAACTACCAAAATGAAATATTGTAATACTACGATCCTATAGATAGAACACTCGGCGATAATTCCTTTGAAAACAGATACAACATTTGGGCCAGGTATAGGCACACAAAACAAGATTTGAAAGTCAGATTGGCCAGAGAAGGCAAGACTAGATATATATGAACTCTGTTATAACATTCAGTTTGATTAGTTATGATGAAATCTCGATCTAATAAGGATAAATATATTAAAAGCTTAGTTTTAATCGACAAGGTGACAAGGCACAAGGTGTAAGGTCCAAACACGAGCCTCATGTACGCGAGGCTCATTTTTGCAAATTTGTTTTTTCGAATAAATGTTAGTGCAACTCTTCTTGTTTTGATTTCAAAGAGGGTGAGAGGAAGCAACAGAAGTTGTGAATAATGGGCTTAAGGAAGAGCATAATAGAAAAACTAGAACAAAAAAAAATACACAGTAATGCATAAGGGATCAGTATCGCTGTTGACATGGTAGTTGTACTCTTGTGAACAACAAATATATTAAATCATGGATGAACAATGCACATTAGGCGAGACTGCAGTTTGATTCTTCAAAAGGTGGGCATATATCTGTTTGGACGCTTTCGAAGTATATACTTGGTAGGTCTATATCGTGTTGATGAGGGGCTTAGAGGATTCTTATTGGATACCTTTTTTTTTTTTTGCAGAGTAAGCGTTCTTGCTGTCCCAAAGTGGATGCTATAAAAAGTGCAACTGCGGATATTGTGAGTATTTTCAGATCACTGTTTTCCACAAAATTAGGTCATGTCATAATTTGCAAAAGAAGTTTCACCATTTGTAGTTAATTACTAGAATCAGATGTTATTAAAATAATCAATTATGATACACTCGTGTTTTGTGATAGTCTCCACTTGGTTATAATGCTTAATCATGCTTCCTAATCGGTTTTAAATATGCTTTGTGTTTTAACAATTGTTTGCTAAATAAATACACTTGTGATAATATTTGATATCACTTGTGATAATATTTGCTCCTATTGAACTGGTATGTGCCAACAGTCCTTATACAGCAAAAAAAATTGCTGTTGTCGATTTCATTTATGTTTGGTTGGCTCTAAGCCAATTCCAAATTTTCGGTCATTTATTACATACAATTCCTTCATTTGGAGGTCATATTCTAATTTCTAAGTGACCAGAATTTAAAGATCCACTCAAATTAAAAAGTTATGGTGCCTCTGGTGTGTTGCAGGAAAGTTCCTAGCTCAATATTTTTCTTCTATGTATATGGTTATCATGGTATCTGATTTTTTTTTCTCCATCTATGATGAGTGGTGATAAGCCTAATTTGTGCTAAACTGCTAATGATTGCTAATAAGACATTTGAGTGTAGTTTGTATGTTCAAATTGAAGTTTCTTTAACTCTAGTTTGTAGCTTTCTTTTTTGCTGAGTTAATGGCTGTCTGGTGCTCTTCCTGCTCGAGACTTCGAGAGTCACAGTTTGTCTATTTTGCTGTTTTCTTTCCCTCTGGTACAATTGACATGAATCCATATTTTTTCAGTTAGCAATTTGTTCTAAATCCCTTTTTGTTCTCCATTTGGCCTTTTCAAACTCAAGCTCACGGGGCTGAAGAAAAAAGCCGTAGAATTCAAATGGAAGAAGCCAAATTGTAAAGTTGTTGAGATATCTGGACTTGATGTTGGATGGGGCCAGGTAATGATCTGCAAAATTTAAACTTGTCTTGACATTTCGTTTTGTTGAAAATATGTTTGTTGTGCTTTATCCATTGTTAAATAGATAGTGGGTCAGCATCGTGCGTTCTCATGATGGACACACTTCTTCATCTGTTCAGAAGTCTTGTTTGAAGGTTACTAGCTCAAGATCCATTCAACTGTTGTCTTCGGATGATGAACCATATTCGCAATGATTGCCTGTTTCATCTCCTGTCCCAATTGGTGTCCATTCCTGTTTCCCATCTCTCACTCCTTCAAACCCATCACTGAAGTGACACATTGATTTCCCATTTTATTTGTTTCAAAAACTGTGGCAGAAGCATATTTAAATGGGACAAGGGTTGAGTTTGGATGACACACCAAATTGGACAAGGATCCTCACCCTTGAGTTGACACCTTCACGATAATGACATATGCACGCAATGTTTGATAGAGATAGTCTCAAACAAGCCGTTACCCTAAGATAAGAACAAACAACAAACAACAGTCATTGTCTTTTAGCTTTTCATCATGATGGAATCTCAGGGTTTTACTTCTTTGGTCTTACTTGAAACGGTGGTTATTGTTATGAGGGCAATGAAGGAAAATTGGAAGTAAAATAGGAAATAATGGTGGCGATGGGTACACAAAGGAGATTGTTAGTCACACCCTTAACCCGTAACCTTCAATTCACCCTATTTAATGGATTATGAATTTTTTTCTGGTTATATGGACTAAGCACTCAGTCCTTCAGGATTCCCAGCTACCAACCTTGGAGTTGGATACTGGTAAAATCTTGGTCTTCTGATTCCGCGTCAATTGATATTTATGATTTTATATGCAGATATATATGAATTGCTACCAGCCATTTTTTTTTTGCAACTTTGTTCTAGATATCTAGTGGAATTTTGAAACTGTTACTAAATCAGTTTCTTGCCTCAGAAAATTCCGTTGAAATATGACAAGGGACAAGATGCATGGATACTTCAACGAGAATTACCGGTAACTAATTAACTACTCCCTTTCAGTCTAACATTTATAGATTAGTCCATACATCTGATATATGGTGTCCCAGCTTAGTTAGAGATGGATATCATCATTACTCTTTTGAGTTGAGAATTTTCAATGTAGAGATGTCAAATTATCCTTGTTGATTATGTCGCTTAACAAGTAATAATCTAAGAAGTTTACTTTTTTATATTTTATTTTACTAGAATAAGGGTCAGATATTTTGGAATTTACCAAGAAGGAAGTGAATAAAATATGAATGCGATATGAAACTGTTTGTGACCACGCATCTGTACTGAAACTACATTTTCATCTTCTCTCAAATAAAAAAAATTGCATTTTCATCTACCTCTTAGTATGATCCTTCATTTATCGTGCCAAAGAATCTCAAATGTTTATTATGGACGCCAAGAACATCTATTTAAAGTACGGAACTTGTATTGTTACTGATAGTTTAAATATTCGTTCATGCAACTGGATGATTTAGATCAATGAGTCACACAATCAGCTTCACTGTCTCTTGTAACAGGAAGGACGATATGAGTACAAGTATGTCGTTGATGGTGAATGGGTCTGCAATGAACATGAGCTTATCACTCCTCCAAATGATAACGTCAACAATTATGTTGAGGTGTGTTTCTAAATTTTATGGAGTAATTATTTAATGCTATTTTATGTATTCTCTCGTGCAACTATTGTTTCATGCACACTCGATATTATGATATCTTCTGCCGAGTTATTGCATGAGAAAAATCCAATATGTGAAATGCTGAAACCTACACAAGATTTTATGGTCTTCATGCTTGTTGTGTCAAGTCACAAGTGTTAGCGCTAGCAATGGAGGATGAAGAACAACTAGCATACTTGGGAGTGTTAGCATTATGAAGTCACTTAGTTTTACTCGACATGCTTGTCTTTGTCTTTCTACTTTCTTATAGCCCTTTGTCCACGAATAAGCTTTCTAGTGTCTTTCTACTTTTTTATACCCTCGTGTCCATGAATAAGCTTCACATTTTCTCTTGCACGAAAATTAAGGAGTACAATAAGATGTGGATGATACAAGCTGAGTAAAGATGTGAGGTCAGAAACGGTAATACCATGGATAACACACAAGAGTAATTCCAGTGGGAATTATTCATGGATACCCAACGGAATTTGGCGTGTGTTTCACCTTATACTATGTTACTTAAACACGATAAGTATACAGCAAGGGTGTGTACCCAATGTATAAAGTCCAACATGGGTCTCAGTTTTTCTAAAGTGTCCCAGAGTCACTGGTAAAGGATTCTCATCGCGATTCATATTAAGTCGGTCCCAAATTATTAAGGGTAACAAGGCTAGGATAATCTTGTATTTCCTTGAATGTTGTTCCTTGGTTATCTGATGCCCAAGTTCTTTTCTGTTTGCGCCTCTAAAACTTCCGCTGTCAAATTACAGGTTCTTTCTGACGATCCAGATGGTGAAATTGCCCAATTGAGGAAGAGACTGACCGGTGATGACCCGTCTCTTACCAGTACTGAACGCCTTGTTATACGCCAATTTCTCGAGAAAGTATCTGATGAGTGATGACTATAAGTGACCTGGACTGTGTTAGCTAGTATGAGTAACTAAGGTGTCACTGCTTTACGTATCAGCAATCCGTGTTGTTCAAAGCCCATCAGTGGTAGAGTGAGGGGATAGCACATATTACCGCTCCCAGTAAGCCATATGATCTCTATAGTAAAACTGTAAAATGTTGTTAACTTTTTTAAGCTACTCTATAACATTAATAAGATGCCCTGCACAAAATTTTCAATGTATATTTTCGGCTCTAAACTTGATTACCTGGCTTTGCCGTCGGGCTTACTTGCTTGTTTTTGCATCTATGAGTTGGAATCAAACTTGTTCGTGTACATTAATTATACTAGACGATTTGATGTGAGCATATATTGTTGAGATTGTGGATAAAGCGGTCATAGCATACTTTTCTGTGTCTCTACTGTATTACAATTTACAAATACTGTATTTGTGAGATATGGCCCTAGGATCGAGGAGAAGATCGGAACCCGAAGTAAACAACGTTGAGAATAAAAGGAAGATTTGTAGAGGTTCGAGGAAGAAATGTGATGAATTTCCAACATACAAGCCTTGAAACCAGCTTAGTTTGACTTAATAATCCAGTTTAGGTAATTAGCTGTTTACCTAATCACAAGGATTCATGCCATCTTTTGCTATTTGGGGATTATAATTCAGATAAATAGATAATGTTTATTATTATCATCTATTGTGTTTATCTTTTTGTCATGGATAATGTTTATTAATTTAATCAGATCACCACCCATAATCATAATTTATCTTCACTCATTCTTGGGTTATATACAAATATACAATCATGCATGTATAAATAGGATAATTAGATTAAAAATTATGAATGGTAAAAACAGTCAATGGAATACTGATTAGGGTAAATATGTTGTTAGATGAGATTCAAACCCAGATTATAATTAACACTAATACTTTTACCAGTTATGGTTGTGGTATCTCCAGCTTTAAAATATACAATGTTTGTACTTCGAAAATGAAATTTATACAACATTCAGAAGTATCGTAAATGATTGTAAAAATATTGAAATGAAAAAAATGTAAAAAGTCGAGTTTAAGATTGTAGAAGACCCTTACCGATATTAGTCTGTATTGATTGTAAATAATTTGCATAAATGTTTCACTGGGTTTTGGATGCCATTTTCTCGTCCTATGTTCCGTTACCTTCAATCTTCTCCTAATACATAAATCCATATAACATAAATAATTTTTTTTATTATGACTAAGGGGAATGTACCATAAACTTTATTGTAAATTTTTATTGTTTACTCCCTCTATCCCCTTATTTGTAGTCCTATTTCATTTTTGGGTGTTTCAATGAATTATTGTCCTTTCTATTTTAAGAATGAATTTGAAGAGTAATTTGATCATTCACATTCTATTTGGTCCACTTGTCATTTAGTAATTGGTCATCTCCTATTTCTTTGGTCTTTGTGCCAAAATCAAAGGACAACAAATGACCTGGACAAAGGGAGTATTTATTAGTGATATACATAAGCAATCATTCATTCAAAGATTCAAAGCCAACTAAGAATTCCAACTATTAGGCACGACCAATCGACCATGATAATTAGAAAGGAATCAGAATAACCAGATTCCACCTCTTGGCTTTTCCATCTTTCCGAAAGATAATGTAAAGGAATCTACAAATTAGTTTGTAATAATAGTTTAATCGATCAGTTGATCTTCCTTAAAACGATCATATCCGTCTTCAGTCTAAAATGAGTCAAATACTAATGTATATAGTTAGACGGGACAAGAGTTTGTTATTCTCTGGACATTCTGTTTTTTGTCTCATTCATATTTAACTCATTTATTATTAAAGATGAATACGTCCGTCTTAAAAAATAAAAAATAAAAAAAAGAATTTGGGCAGTTGGATAGCTTAGAATTGTTAACACAAAAGAATAGATAAGTGTAAAGGGAAATCCGAAATCCCAAACATAAGCAAAGTCGTAAACTTAAAAAGCAAATGAAAAAAATATCCTGTAGCAATATAAAAGTTACCCCACTTAATATTTTCTGTCAAAAGTTGAAATATGTTGCTGTCCAATGTGCACCACCTGATCTGTTGCGTGCCCCCAGTCTCACCTGTCAACTACACCACACAAATTAGACCCGTTTCAAATGACTCGACCCAAATAATTCGATTTGAATCCGATCTGGCACTCAAACGTTGAGGATCTAAGTATGACTCGTAACCCAACTTCTTTATTTAAGACAAGTTAAAATTAAAATTTAACCTGACTCAATATAAAATTCAAGGAATTTCCCAGTTTACATGTTTTTGTTAAAGTAATCAAACAACTAGTTAAAGAGTTTTTCCCCCAAATAATTCCGAGAAATGTGTAATTTTAATTCGTCTTGAAAAAGTTCAGTCCTTCCATTTTTCTTAAATCTTATTTAGTCCATAATTTAGCTAATTCATAAATAAACATTGAATTACCTCGAGTCAATTAGTTTTTACCCACTTACATTTCAAATTCCTCCAATTAAAAGAAATCATTCTCAATTTAATTGAGTCACACCGTCCAAATTCACAAATTTTCCAATTCCAATCGAATCTGGTCCACTTTTACAAGCTCAATCCAATAATAGAAAACTTAAAATTCACCAAATTTTCCAATTCTAGTGAATTACATATATCAAACACCTCAAATCAAGTTTCTCAAATCAGATCCACTTTTACCGACTCTATCCCATATTAGTAAAGTTAAAATTTCGATCATACTCGATAATGAGGTGTGACAAGTAGAACAAGGCAATTCAGTTTTTACACACAAAAATTCAAATTTCTTCAATTAAAACTAATAAGTTTCTTATCATTATCAATTTAATCGAGTCACACATCCCAATTCACCAAAATTTCCAACCAATTAAATTCCTCGAATCAGGTCTACTTTAACCCGTTTTATTCCACCGCAAACTCGATGGTGGGCTCCACTTTTACCAGCTCAATTGAATCATGTTATTAAATCATGTTGAATATAATTCCTTAAATCAAATACACGTTTACCAGCTCTATCTCATATATATTAAGAAACTTAAAATTCCGATCAAAGTCGATAATGGGGTGTGACAAGCAAAGGAAGGCAATTCAAAAGTTAAAATCCCCAAACAAGGAAGAAATGGACAATACACCACACCTATTTCCCATATATAAACACAAGATATGATTTACACATGACAAAAAGCTCATTATTCACTTCTTAACACTCTCCCTTTCTTTCTACTCCTTCTCCTACTTGTTCATTCCTTACCTTCCCGTACACGCCTTCCCTACTCTTCTCCCTTTACCCAACCACCTTATAAAACAACACATTCCCTCATCTACCCCATCCTTCCTTCTCACCCCCAAATCCCGACTCACTCCGATATATTCTCATATACCTTTCTCGGCCTTCTGGCTAATAAGACTAAGATCAAGTGTAGTATCTCTTCTTACCAGTAGTTTAACCAGTATTCCTTCCAAAAACATGAAAATGACCACCATATCAAAACCCGATACAAATAAAACCGTCTCAAAAGGAGAGGAAACCCCCAAAACACCAACATCCGACGAGAATAAGATCCCCGCCCCTCGTTCCCCACCTCCGGCCCCAAGAAAGAGACGACGGCCCGTGGCTATGCACTGTGTTAAAAAACTCGAGTTTTCGACAGCAATTCCTACTGAACAAGCAGTCCAAGAATTCTTTTCAGCGAGTTTCGAACAGCTCAATTCTCGTAAAGTACTTAAGAGGAGTACTTCTCTTGCATTTGATCGGATTAATTCTAACACTCACGTTTCAATTGCCACTCAAATTATCTGATCTTATTTATTTTTGGGGATTTTTTTTTTTTTTTTTTTAAATTTTTTTGGGTTTTTTTTTATACGGTCTTATGATGATTTACTTGTATGTAGATGTAGTAAATATAGTTTTACACGGGTTATTTTTATATGGGTAATCATTCTCGATTACTAATGTATTCTTCGTTGAAATCTGTCTAATATCTCAATTACGGAATTTAATTTCAATTGTCGATCCTATCTTTGTTCATCATTATAATGTTGATCATTTCAGTATCTTCTATATGTTTTTGCTTATAAATGACCGCACCAAATCCAGATCTATGTAGGCCATATAATTATTCAATTCCGTTCATTAGTCCATTTTAGCTAAAAAAATAATCACTAAAAATCATGCACTTGCAAAAAGAAAAAAAATAATTTTTCTTTTGTAAAATATCAATTTTCCCAATATTTTTTCCTTTTTTTTTTTGGTATTAATTATATGTCAAATTTTCTACCTTGAATTAATTACGAGTACATTGAATTTTGATATGACATTATTGAACCAATTTTAGATTTTTTGTTTGAGGTAAAAGCAGCCATAAAGTCTCATAATTTTACGAGCTAATATGTCATATAAATTAGTCTTGCTTAAGAATGGTATGAAACTTGCAACAGAGTATGTATAATTAGTATAAATGAGTCGAATAGCATGAAAGAGTCGTGCTTAAGCTTAAAACCGTCTCAAATAGGATTCTATCTCTATGTGATTTTATGATGAAATGGTGAAAAGGGTTAGATGGGGTTTGGTTGGTTGAGTTGCGTAGAAGTTTAGAGAGAATCACAAAAGGACAAACGATTGCGTTTGGTGACAGTTAATTTAGATGCCCACTCTTGGACCTTTCTTTTTTCTTTTTTTACAATAAAGGCCTCTTTTCTTAACTAATAAAATAGTCGGCATCTTATAACAGTGTTGTATTATAACACTGTAAAATTATTGTCCGATGATACATATAACCAATAAATAAGGTGGTGTTTATGACGAAATGCCGTTGTCCTATTATTTTTTTACGTTTATTTTTGACACAATTTTAATAATGAAGAAAATATGAGATATATAATTTAAGAAATGCAAAAAGTTAAATATCAACACGCACATTAGAAGAAAAGGTAAATTTTATGTATTTCTAAAACAAAAAAAGATAATAAATGATTAAAACGCTTATAAATAAGAAAAATAGGCTGCCCAAAAATAAATAAATAAGAAAAACGTAAAGAATCGACAAGTATCAACGATTCGTAGTATATTTATATACGAAAGTTTTATACAAATTTATCATAAAACAGGATCTTTCGGTAGTCATATAACACTAATAAAATTGTATTTAAACTCATTTTAAAACTTTATTAATTACTTACTATAAAACCGTCTTAAATAAGACTAAGTTGAGTAATAAAATGGAGATGTTCCGTAGCTACTTTTTACCTCGGAGTTAGGAAAGAAGGTTAAGGGGGTTGATCTGCTTTTTGAAATCTACATAGAATGAAGAGTAATTGACACGACTTTGGGATCCGTTCACTTTTTCTACTTTTAGTCAGCATAATAACGAGGAGTAGTGACACAGAAATCATGCATTTAACGACAATGAATTGTTATGCCTTTTTTCTTTGTTTTACTGATTTCTTGTCTTAATTATTACAATCCCACGTTATGTTTCATCATTTCTTCACTTTGTTTAATTCGACCATGAATTATTACTCCATTGCATTTACTGCATAAGATCCGCCATTAATTACTCGTTTTCTAACTATATTTAATACCACGAATCAACTTCGATTTCATTGATTTGTGAATTCATGTATTAACGAAACAGGTAGATCTTTGGCATTTAATTTTAGTATGGTGGAGTAAATTACCTTTTTTATGGATTACAAGTGAATAAGCACCGTCAAAAAAAAAAAAAAAGTGAATAAGAAATGGTAACAACGGTAAAAGATAACGAGACATTTGATTCCCGTAGTAGTAGTTAAGTAGGGGTGGTCATTGGGACGGGTTAGTGCGTGTTAGGCTAAGGGTAAGGGGCACTAGTGGTGCGGCATCAGGAGTTGTTAGTGTCGGGCCATGTCCAGACTGGGCTTAAAAAAGGGTGAGAGCACGACCTAGTTGGGGCCAAGGATGACGTAGGCTGGCCGGGCAACCAGTCCCGTGTAACCTTACTAAAATTGGGTCAAACTTGACCCAGGTCGAGATGAGCGAGGGGACCACTTACTAGACCAGGTTCAAATTAAAGGCAGAAGGTCGTCAAAATCTGGCCCAATGCGGCGGGTGGCTGGGCTGAGCCGACCACTTTTAAATGCATACATAGCTTCGATCAATTAATACCATCATTAAATCCACGACGCTACAAAAAACGCGCTGGATGATAGTGCTCGAAGAAAATCATTCTCTATTTCAAAATTTGCGACCGACTGAATCTTTTGCAACTACTTTTTGGTCTCTAACCAATGCGGGTGAATATTTTCATCACGGAGGTTATTTAACGACCAAATTGGAAACTTTAGCGAAAAGAACATATTTATTTAGGTTGACATAATTGAATTGGCTCGCCTGACCAGTGAAATTCTTTTCTCTATTCATCATATTGACCGTTGACTTTGACTTTTGTTGACTTCCATTTAGCAATGATGTTCAAATGTAGAAAATTCATAACTTAAAGTTGTGCAGTTCATTTTAAATTGGCGGGATAAAAGAATGAAGTTTGAAACCAATAGGGAGAAGGTAGGTATATGATTTTGATCCAAGAGGTTAAAATTCAATATCTATCAAACCCAATTTTAAAAAATTTCAACCACAGATAGATCAGCTCCATTACAATCCATTCCAAGAACCGAACCAACACCATAAGTCTTCCCTTAGCTCCTTATGAATCCTCTCTCATGAAAGCAAAGTTAACAAACCGTAATTATACACTATCTTAAATTTGTGGCATAATCACCAATTAATCACACCACTAAACCGTATGTAATAGCTAAAATTATTAAGAACCACCCAATTATAAAGGTATTGCTGTATAGTTTAGACTTTAGTGCAAACTTAATTAATCACCATAGCTTAATTGTTTAGTTGCATGCATATTTTAGTTGGTAATCCGTATAAGATTTAAATTAATTATAACTTTGCCCTAAAAATTCAAAGAATACTTGAGAGAATATTGTGAGGAGCTGACGAGCACAACTATGCATGGAATTAGTAATGGAAGAATAATGTAACTTAACGAATCTTATCTCATAATCATTTGGACAAACAAACCCTTACATGCATAGTATTGGACATTGGTAGTGGAAGAACGTGTCCGCCGCAACCATGCATTACATACCAAAAATCAATCATGGCTACGTCGTCCAAAATCGTGCTAATCGATCGTCCTCAAATCTCCACCAAATTTTATTTCGATTATTTAAATAAATCATTTATCCTTAATTTAGCTTATTTAAACACAAAATATATTGATTATAATATTAATAAAATGTATATTTAATGTATAGAAAATTATTACCGTCTACTAAAACAGGCTCTATATACACTAAAACGAGTACCTAGATAAATGAAAATTATTAGATATATAGATGAAGATCGATGATTACTAGGTGCATGGAATATATTTTAGTCGTAATTAGATGCATGGTTTGACTACTCTTTCCCTTTAATTGCATGTTGTATAGTTTTTTCAAGTCGCATTCTTTGATACCATGTTATGTACGAGGGCTAAGGTTGTTGATTGCGTTTGTAAGGAGAGATGGTACCCTTTATAAGACCAAAGAAGTTACATTTCAAAACTAATTGATAATAAAGCCATAAAGGCATCGACTCAATAGTTTATATACGGAGTACTATACAACAATCTTCTCTTTTTCCCCACGTAGGATACTCGTATGTGACATTTATCTAGGTCGGCTTTTTCTTAACCCTAATCTTATACAACTTGTAGGATACTCGTATGTGACATTTATCTAGGTCGGCTTTTTCTTAACCCTAATCTTATACAACTTGTTTTATTGTTATAGCCCAATTATTTGTAACGTAGCACGGAAAACCTATACAGTAAATTAAAGTGTAATAAGACCATGGCTGAACAGCTACAACGTAAACATTATTCATCATGTTTTGCCAATAATTATATATGTTCTGTTCTCTAATTTGGAGGAATGTGAAGTGTACGTAACTTTGTCTTATCTCGTGGAAAAGATGTAAATTTGATGATCAAATTACAGTGAGAAATAGAGTACTTACTAACACTATTCGATGGAGCAGATGAGGATGATGTGCTCGGAATCCTAATCTCGATTATCAATTAACGTTGTTTAATTTAGCACCTAAATGAAAGCAAGTACACAAGTTCTAATATCGAAAGCAAGCAGTCGGTAATAACAAAGCTTTTGGTAATACAATAATAAGAGATTTTCATTTATAAAGTGGCAAATTGATGTACAAAATAGCGACACATTTTTTTCCTTGAAAACCTTTATTCAAATAAGGCCTTACTGTTTCACCAAACATAAGATAGATAAGTATTACCAAATACTGTGTTACATAATTATATCATCGCAAATCTCATTTCAGACGGGTGGTTTCAAGTTTGAAATTAAAGCGAACATATATATAATTATTTTACTATAAAATGTGAACATTTCCTAATAAAAAAAGTTACCATCAGTTTATTGTTAAAAATTGATAATTTTAGTTTAACTTTTTTATCACTAAATCATCATTCGTTAGAGAAGATTACGGTATAATATATCGTAATCGGAATAATATCGATATTATTCAATAAGTTATTATATTACTAATGTTAGAAGATATTGTGATTGTCTTTAGATGTTTTGAGTAGTATAAATGCGGATCAATGTAATCGATGAAAACACGAACTATTATCAATAACACGATTCCTTTTATGAATTTCCCCCTCTATATTTCTAATATCATTTTTAATTATAAAATGGTTAGATTTCTCTGGTTTTAAGTTAAGACCAGAAATATTTGTTTTTATTATCATATAATGAATATCATTCATCCTTTTTACTATAGTGTTTGTTACAATGTTACCAAAACTGTGTCTGAAAGTGAGATATGGATCACAAAAAGTATTAAAAAGCAAGAAGACAAGGTAAATTCTGAAAGAAGTCAGTATGCATAGGAGAATAATGCTACGTGAATGCATGTTGGAACAGTGAAACTATCGCATCCGATGCCATCTATCCTCATTTCTAATTTGTATGCCTCTGCATTATGTTTTTATTCGTACTTTTCTGACTTATTACTTACGCGTAGATCTTCTGCGACGTAAATAAATAGTACTCGGATGCCTCCATTTTCCAACATGGTACGCTCTCTCTATTAACCTGACATGCAAATTCATTCAAGATTTATTGTAAAAACCGACTCTCATTATTAGTACTTCGTTTACCCAGAATCGACAGAGTATGTGAGTTTATTTTAACTATGTCTAGGCCTCTAGGATCTTTAAGACTCATGCCACCAATTCGTTTTAGCGGGAAGATTTAAATGGACGACAACCTTATTTAAAAGATTTTTTTTTTTTTTTTCAAATTTATCAAACTTAATTAATAAAAACCATCTCTATTTTGAGAAGTGGTGGAGTCTCAAGACCCCACTATCCTTTATTCTATTTTTAACCTTGATATAATAATGCATGATACAACAATGACCTATATACAGCGTCGGCAAAGTCATATGGGGACGGTCGTCTTTGCAGGACATTGAAAAAATTGAAACTTTTAGTTAAAATCTTCAATTTATTTTCTAATTTGTTTATTAAACTTAGCTTGTAGTTATCTCTTTTAAAAATTTTCGCCCTCTAACATCAAATCTTGGTTTCAGTCCGCCGTTACCCCTACACAACCTCTTTATATGATTTTTTTTTTTTTGAGATGTTGGACAAAGACGTATCAAGAGTTGTTGGATAATCTTCTTTAAATTTAGGAAGTTATAACACAAATGCGGTCTTCGTCCCAATCATTTGTTTATCTTTAATCGCTTCACAAAAATCTGAAATAATCAAAATAACATAACCAACTAGGATTTCAAGAGTCCATCAATCTATATATTAATGTGATCAAGAAGCAACTCTTGATCGGGCCGAGCATTGTTAATTTCCCGTTTGCATAACCGATATACTCATGGAAATTTTAACAAATTCAATTCGGAGTGCCACCATGAGACTCCGACAGGCGACATCGTGCGATGATAGTACATATCCATAAACACATGTGGCTCAACGTACGTCAAGGTCTCTTAGGATGTTCATAATCTTAAGCCCAACAATAATGGTATGTCAACATACTCGATCTAATTAAAGAACTAATCTCGTTTTTATCCAACTTAATCGATCAACTCGAAAATTGAATTGAGTTCTGCATATATACCCCAATAAATTTGAAAGTATGAATTCTTCTAATTAAACTTATACGGAGTACAACTTATTAAACTGACTTGACTCGAATAAAAAAAAATATTTTTACTTCTACCAAAGTAAGAATAATCGTAATTCATTCTGAATCCAATTTAACCGACATAAATAACCCATTTATTACCAAGTAGAGTTCATTGTCACAAGCTTTTTACTTTATTCGTCTAACCCCACATCTGCTCATTTGCTCAAGTTATTTTTTTTTTTTTTTTTTTTTTTTTGTGCAGCCAAGTATATTTTCCAACTTTAAATACATAGAAAGGAACATTTTTGTTTGTATTAGTCAGGGACAATTGGACAAACGGACTGACCCATTCTTTAATTTGCCCTATTGTCATACTCCGTAAGTCCGTAACTCATAAATACCGATTTTCAAATAATATTTCCCATGAGGATTTTTTTTTTTTTTTTGAGAGAGAGTTATAATTGAGAGTTTATAAGTTTTCTAGGTAGCACAGGTTAGTATTTTTACATCAAACTATTAATATGTATCAAATCATGCCTGATAACTTTATCAGCTAAACTAATTAATAATCCGTATCTTTCACTATCAAAAACACGGACCACACACACTACTTGTCTAGTTTATATAGCCGGTATACTAATTAGTAACGTAACCCTGAGCACTTAGATCAACTGACAAGGAGTTGTTCTAGCTTAACCAGAGATCTCGTGTTCGAACCCTGGAAACACAGCAGTGTTAAAACTCATGAGGAAGAGCTTTACCACCCTAATGGTCCTACCCGGCTCGAATCCGGATTAAACCGGATGGTTTACACCAAAATATTAGTAACGTAACGCCTTCCAAATGGTTATGTTTATTATTCCATATATCACCTTTGAGTCTTCGATCTTACATAACGAGGGGTAAAGCTGGCCAACAACGCACGAGCCATTTCTTCAACAGCCCACCTAAAGCCCGTTTTAGCTTGTCCATGCATGTATCGGGAGTCGGTACGGGGTTGGATCCCCCATATATAGCTCGGCTAGCCAAAAAAAACCATATCAGGCTGGGTTAGGGTAAGCTTGAACCAGCCGACGCAGACCTTCCCATGAAACATGCTGGTTCAAAGCCTGGGCGTGGCTCGTGGCCAGGTCTAATAACGAGTGACATATATATATATATATATATATATATATATATATATATATATATAATATATATTCTCTTTGACATTATTAATTCTTAATTTTTATTACCGCATTCATAAAAAGAAATATTTTCCTTAAACTCCGTAATATTACGGGAATCTATAAACGTTCTTAGTAACTATTCTAGCTTGGTGAAGATTATTTAAATTTACATATTGTGCCTTATGGATTAAGGATTGTGATCCCCAAAAACATATTCTCTTCATATCATTCATTTCCTTACAGTTTTTATATCAGCGCTCTCAAATGAATATTTTAGTTAAAGATAGAACAATTGAGAAATACCTATGTCTTTCGGAAGGACGCCCTCTTTACACTCAAAGAACAAAAACCATCCTCCTCACTTTCATTTTAATGCTCTCAAATGAATATTTTGATGGTTTTAGCATCAATTTACAAATTGCCTAACTATAAATTCTACTTATTTTCTCCGTTCGATTATTTGTTTATCACCTTCGACTTTTACACAAAGAATAAGAAAAGTCGAGTAAACCAATTATTAAATAACAAGTGAATTAAATTGAGTGTGGAGGATCAAATTACGCATCAAAATATTTTTAAAATAGAAAAGTAAACAAATAGGTAAACAATTGACCGAAACGATAGCTAATATGTAACTAATATTAACATTCAATTATGCCCATGTTGTCATAAAATTAACCTCCAACACAAATGGACCGATCGTAGTTAATGTCATATCAACATTGGCTAATGGAGACCTTACAAAATTAAAGCATAGGATGCTATTTTTTAGTTAGTATATCTTATGACGTGGCCAAACCTACATTCATTATGCACCTAACATTGGACAATAATTGCGGCATTCTAATCAATAATACTATCGATCTTATAGTCCATTCGTCTTAATTATTTGTTTATCCATGAACAAATAAAAAAGGTAACTAAATGAATAATATTCAATGTACTTACATCCTCTTTATCCTGATAAAAAGAGGAAATATAAAAGTGATCGAAAGCTCGCCTATACTCGTAGCTTAAAATAGTCGACTAGGCTCGTTAATTTGTTCATGATTTCATCCGGCCTGCTCGAGTAATGGGTCTTGCATGCGGTCAAGCTACTCACACATGAAAAGGATTAACAACAGTTACACTTCTGGACGATAAATATCGTCTTAAGAAATAATCGATACACTTAAATAAGGAAAACGTAAATAAAATATCGGAGGTTGAAGATAAATAGAGGAAATGTTAGGTCCATAAATATAGTTATGGATGTGATTGAAGAGAGATGACCATAAACCAACTGGATGCATGTGCACCTTTCCACGTGAATTGTCTGTACGCTACTTGTTGCTGTTAACGGAGCTTTCTTCTGTCCCTCTCACTCCGTTATTTACAAAACCCAAACCAAACTTGTCCGGTTTAATTATTTTGTCAGCTCGATTACATTCAACCGGGGATATTTGCTGCTAACACCTGACCGGTTTTTGGATTTCAGTAGACCAGATAGAATAAGCAGACCGGATAATTATATATCCGAGACAGTTAGTAGACCGTTTTGCATGAACCCCGTTTGTCTTTGGAAATAAAAACTGCACACGTGAGACAATTTTAGGTTTTGTCACATGTTTTTATATCAAGAAAATAAATTAGACATTTGTTTCACATTGAGTCTATGGAGAACATTTTTAAGTAAATACTCATCAATTTTTGTACTTATAATAATTTTAATAAACTGTCTTATATTATAATTAATTAAATTTAAGTAATAACTTATAAATTTAATTAAATAATAGTATAGATCCCCGTTCAATGTATGTACGGTATTTATTTTTTTAGTTTATCACAGAATATTTTATAGATTGTAAATTGACTATTCATTGATTTGTAACGTTTCTCATAATTGTAGTTTGATTTGAAAATAATAATTAAAAAACAAAATTAATCAAGAGATTTAAGTAATTACATGAAATGTAAATTTTAATGAAAATATTTTTTATACAAAAAAGTGATATTGTTTTATAATTTTAGTACAAATAGTAAACTTTTTAAATACGACTTATTTTTCGAAAAATGAAATTCTCACAACAAAGGTCTAGACAAATCTTATATAGAGAATTATGTTATAATCTAACACAAAGTATTCAATAAATAAATTAATATTTTATATTTTCGGAGTCCTTCCTCAAAATTTATTTTGGTTTTTTTAGGTTTAAATTTCAATTCAGCTGTAGATATAATTTTTGGTGCATATTTCCTTAATTATTATTTAATTCGTAATTAGTTATTGACCATTTATTTTGATACTCTATAAGTTTTAATAATTTAAACAATTGACATTTTCGTTCTATACTTATTATATCCATTATCTATGGACTATACATTCAGGTTGAACAATGTCCATTTAATACTTCAACCCAGAAACACGCATTTAAATTATCTTTAATCTATCTACCACGCTTAACTTCCTTTCATGATCAAGCTGAGTATAAAACGAGCATTGATCGAACTATTAATTTTTTTGGTTAAGATCTAAATTTTATATATTTATTCAAGTTAAATTCTAAACTTTATAAATTTACGGTCAATAACTCTTATTTTATTTTAGTTTATCAGTAAGACTTAAACTTTGTCAATTTATAGTCAATGATTCTTATTATATTCTAATTTTTCCAGTTCAAGACCTAAATTTTCCAAATTTGGTCGACGAGTGTCCACTTTATTTAAATGTCTTTGAAAGACCTAAACTTTATCAATTTACAATCAGGGACTCCGTTATCTCAATTTTTCATTTGAAGACCTAAACTTTTCCAATCTGTAGTCCATGACTCCTACTTTATTTAATTTTTCCCACCTAAACAAAACTTTGTCAATTTACAGTTAAGGACTCCTACTTATTTATTTGTCACTTTTCGAAGAAAAATACTCTATTTTACTATTTGAAGTTTGAATTATCCCACACTATATTTTTCTTATAAATAAGTCATCGTCATCTAAAAGTTCAACTATGTTTTATCAAACTTGATTCACACATCAAAGATCAAAGTATAATATAATAATACTTATATATATATATATATTATCATACCACCAGTTTTTAAAACCCTATTTAGTCTCCTTTGCTCCTCATAAACACCAACACCACCTCCATCAACCCCCACTGCCAGTCTGCCACCCTGTCCTACACACAGGACACTACAACTTAGCTACCCGGAGTCCGGCAAACTCGCCGTACCCTCTCCCTTTCAATGAACTTTCTAATTTAACTCCATTGTTAAAATTGGTTTCGAAGAAGGGTCAAGTATAAATAAGATTGATAGAAATGATCATTTTTGTTAGGTATTGGTGATTTACATAACCTTGCTCCCAAATTTTGGAACCTATTTGGCATAGAATAGACCTGACAAACGGGTCGGGTCAATTTCGCGGGTCATTTCGAGTATGTAGACTTCGGATTGGGTCGGGCCGGTCAGATCATTTTCGGGTTACTATTATCAAGTTATTTGTTACAACAATAAAAATTCAGGTCGGGTTATACTGGGTCGGGTCAATTCGGATTCGGGTCAAATTCGAGTGTCAGATCGGGTCGGGTCAATTTTGCCCGTTTAGAATAGAATAGAATACAGTTGGTTGCTAATCCGCATGCATTGTTAGCTAATTTGCAACTAATATTTTGGTTGCTCATTTCCAACTATTAGTTTGTCGCTAATTTGCAACTTACAATAGTTGGTCGGTAATTTGCAGCTATTATACTTGGTCGTAAGTTGCAGCGTTTTATAGTTGGTCGGTAGTAAATAGCTGGTCCCTAATTTCTGACTATACTATTGTTCGTCGCTAATTTGCAACTTACTATAGTAATAGCTGGCCGTAATTTGTTATCGCTTTATGGCTGGTCAGTAATTTGCAGCGTTTTATTGTTGGTCATAATTTGCAACTCAATATAGTTGGTAGCTAATTTCCGACTATATTATTCTTCGTCACTAATTTCAACGACTTGCACTAAACCGATTAGTTTTGGTACCTAATTTGCAGCTAATTGCAATTGTCTGTAATTTGAGTAATTTTTCAACCAGTCTAAATTACCACACAGATGTTGCGACAAATTAACACTGGTCGCTTAATTGGTCATAGCCTCATAGGTGATTTTTGTGACCAATTCAATCGGCTGCTAAATACGGCTTTTCCTTGTAGTGCTCCAGAATCCGATTTTTGTAATCATCATCATATACAAGTTATTTTGATCCATTCTCCATGCTCATTACGTTTGAAATACCCATCGGTTACTTCTACAAAAATATTTGGTAAGGGGTGCGGGAAATTAATATAATGTTAACTGGGATTTTATGAATATTATGTCTTGTCTTTATCATCTAAGTTAGCTAACATTTATTAATTTTCTATAGCATCCTTAATACGGAGTATAAGCTAATCTAGAATTAGATTCAAGTTATCAGAATTCACTTCTTTACAAACAACAGCGAGAGGCCGAGTTGGTAATACTTGAAGTATGTCTTGTAG
This sequence comes from Silene noctiflora, assembly GCA_009801015.1. Lineage (NCBI taxonomy): Eukaryota > Viridiplantae > Streptophyta > Magnoliopsida > Caryophyllales > Caryophyllaceae > Silene > Silene noctiflora. The sequence goes on from VHZZ01005671.1 coordinate 67,095, forward strand.
AATAAGACTCAAAACAGTTTCTATGAATTTGTCTAGAAACTAAATACAGATATTGTCTTGTCTTCCACCCGTCCCTAATCTTAATAAAACTCAATTTGTGAATCCTTCCTTTTTATATCACATATAATCTTCTCTTTTATATCCCATATATCGTTTCATAGCTTTGGACGAACCTACTTAAAAATTCGAGGGACATGGACTCATGAGTGTAGCAGGGTGACAAGTTCCTTGTTAGCATGGTTTATGATCTTTTCAGAGGGCGATAACTGACTGTTAGTTGGTGTAAACTGATCTAGGATTCCGTCTCTGTCTACGAGGCGCGACTAGTTTCATTACTGTGTTGGTTAGCAGGACAAGACGGTGTGATATATACTACAAAGTACTTCTTACATAAAAAGGACGCCGTCTGAAGCATACACAGTCATCAGTCGCAATGTACGACAGACTGATGCTAACAAAATAAAGCCTGAAATATATTAGAGTATGACATTTACAGTTGTCATTAAGACTATACAAATAACTCATTTCTCTTGGTAATTAAAGGACAGCCAGCTGAAGATGAGCAAAGTAGTCGGGCTGCAATTGTAGGCCTCAAGAGATCGTATTTGTTTTCTGAGGGACAGAAGGGTAAGTCCAGCTGCTTGCAGTAATCTCTGAGAGATCTTGATGACTAATACCTGTCTCTGTAAGCTGTTCCATATACAATAAGAGCTGGTACTGTCTTTACCACTGTGTCTATCGGAATTGCAAAATTAATGCCAGATGACATGCCGCTTCCTGCACTTGCCAAAGGGGAATGGTAAGAAGCTGTGAACTTGGTCGGCTTAACCAAAACACTGGTGCAGGAGAAATGATGTTATGGAACCACAGACCGAACATCTCAACATTCGTGAACTCTAGTAGCAGACAGGGAAAAACTAACGAAAAAGGACAGCAGCAAGGGTAGTCTCTGTAAGGGAGTTACTCCATATGATTTTACCTTAATTTTTGCGAGGGAGACGTAGTGAAACAGAAGATGAAGAGTGAAAATCAATTATCAATTTCATCTCAACAACGGCGCTGGACACCGAAATTAAACAGAAACCCAAAATCATTCCATATTTTACTTGAAGAAACTAATCATTGAAAACTAGTATGTCCAACTGATGATAAGAGACCTTCGCGGCAGTCAATGTAAAATGACAAATTGACAATGAAAAGATTACAAAAAAAAAGGAAGATTATATCCATGAGAATTCAAAAACAAAAACATCTAAGAGATGGCAATAGGAAAGAAGCAACAAGAGGGAGAAATCTCGAGAACTAAGAACTATAGATTTCAGCAATGAAAGTTCAGAGAGCAGGTTGACAAACCATGGCCTGATATCATTTTGTAACAGACAAATGTATTAACTACCGTTTCCAGTTTCCACAATGATTAAATAAGCGAGACTGATACTAACCTTTGCGAGTAAATGTGGACGTATTAACACCAATAACATGACCGTAGGAATCAGTTAATGGCCCTCCTGAGTTTCCTGAGATAAAAAAGCTTTACTTTCAGAAACAATTGTTATGGAAATGATTATCACGAATAGGAATTGACAATGTTACCGGACCGAATCGACTCCGCTTTCCTAATAGAATAATTCGACCCTTACTTGTGCCTGGGTGTTACCGAATTTTCTACTGAGATAAACGGTCCCCTCTGTTTTTTGGCACTCAAAGATCAGAGACGTAATATAGAAATATTTTATGTTGAATGCTAATTGTTCGGTGATGTGTTGAAGAATTTTTCGTCAGTAATCCTTCTGATCCTTCTTCTATTTATATAGAGAAGGATTACAGGGAAAGGAACCAAGGGGAGTGTATTTCTGAAGGGATGTGACTCTTCAGAAATCAGTATTCGATTTACTAAATTTCGCGTAATTTAATTAATGAAATTCCGCGTAATTTAGTTAATTCCCCGTCATAGTCATTCGTCCGAATGCTATACCGTAATCCCGTAAATAATTATGCAAGCATACACTCCGTATTTTCCAGTGCTCGCAATTTATTATTTAGAGATTACCCATCTACGAACCAATCTTAATTACGCAAAAATGAACCGGTAATTACTCTTAAATCACCAACAACAATTAAACTACATCTTGAGTATAGCATTCCTATTTCTCACATTTAGATATGTCGTCGACAAAAAGCGTGCTTACTGTCTTAGTAAAGTGGAACAAAGGCTCTGATCTCAATTAGAAAATTTACCTGCATTGATATCAGCATCTGTTTGTATGGCTCCTCGAATGGCTTGTCCGTTTGGTGATGGTATTTCCCTACCCAGGCCACTGACTACCTGACTATGCAATATACACTTGTTAGTAATATTCTTCTATACAGAAACCCACCTACTGACATCACCACCAGTACAGTAATCCTTCGCAAACGCATATTTTTCATACATTGGTTTGATTCAGAAAATGACAATGGTTACTCATGCCGATAAGGGATTTGATCTTGTCTGTTGGTAAGAAGGAAAAATCGACTAATTGCCATTTTTTCTGAAAAAACAGATCCACAAGAAACATACCCCAGTTGTTAGTGTGTTTTCATATCCATAAGGATTTCCGATGGCAAAGCAAGTCTGTCCCACGCGTAATTGTTGAGACGTTCCCAGAGCAGCAGGCTTTATCTCTATTCCTTCAATGTTAACCTGCACCAGGGCAAGATACTGTCATTACTTAAGTTACATCTATCTATCCTCTAATTTTATGTAATGAGGTTTCCCAAGGAAATGTAGCATATCGACTATGGAATACAATATACCGTTACTGTAAGGATAAGCCTTGATTGTACCTTAAGAACAGCAAGATCATATGATGGATCAAGACCAACAATTTTGCCCTCAGCTGAAATCTTATTTCCTTCATTGTCAACAAGAGTAACCTACATAACAGCAAGAACTGTGACTGATATGAACAGACTTGTGAACTACAGGTCTATGACGACAGGTAAACGTGTAGGAAATACTCGTGCAGCAAAACCTTACAGCACTGAAGTCCGCTGGTATCACTTGCCAGATTAGCTACAACATGGTAATTTGTAACCTATCAGACAAAACAACAAACATGTCGAAGACATCGTTAGAGTAAGCATATAAATAGCTTTCAGAAAGATGATACCTTTTATAATAAAGGTAAATAAGCTTACAATGTGACCAGTCTTGTCCCAGATGAAGCCAGAACCTGTCCCTTCGACTTTTGCATCACTGTCATCAGTCAGAAGCGCGGCCCTTGAGTTGTCGGAGTTTGATAATTTTAGTAGTTTGATGAAAACTACAGACGGTGAGGTTTCCTGTAAATTGTTTTAGTCAAATAACACTTGATGCAAGGGATCATGAAGAGCAAGATTATGACTTTGAACAAAATAAAGATACAGCGCAGCCGAAATTGCAGAATATCAGTGCATTGATATTTAAAATCCGAGAATTTTCTGCAATCATTCCAGCAGAGATCTTAAAACGACAAGCAGAAAACTATGCTACGGGTAAGAGTTAAGACCCTTACAATGGTTAAGCCTGCGTTACAAATGTCCGACTTTTGAGTTACTTTCATACAAACTAAATTCATTTCCCTGCACAGAGTTATTGCTAATAATGCTAATGATGTTCTGAAATTCATCCAGCAGCAACTATATAACAATTGACTAAACAGAAAGACGATGATTCTCTACTGTTGCGATAAATATAACCACTAAACAATAGTCGATAAGTTTTCAACTGGTTACGCTTCTTTTTATCATGAACTAGCAGTCATTCAAGGTAGAACCGGACACAATTTTCATTTTGGGTCATGCTGTAAAAGTATCTTCTGGGTCGACACATCGAGGTAAAACTGTTTATATCCGACTCTCCCTAACCGAAACCTTTTAACAAAATATGCTGTCAAATTATAGCCATTTTCCAAAGTGGCAGAAGTACTAAGTCACCCCAGACAATAAATCCTGGTTACGCCACTGAAATTCAATGTACCTCAAAAAGACGAATAACTCGTAACTCCTCATCTTCATCGAATTCTCTGGCTGCAGCAGAAGAGAAGAAAGGTAATGGAAAGTTGTTGAAGTTGAGAAGAACAGTGGAGAGTGAAGCAGTGAGAAAGATGGTATTCCTCCTTGAATATTTCGACGCATACGAGAGCTGTGTGTCGAAATGTGGACGAGAATTCATGGCGATTTCATGGATAGTAGAGGAAGTTAGTCGATGACCACACCCCTGGATAGCCACCATTATCCTCCTTTGCTTTCTCAGCTAAGCATATAGGAATGTTATCTTCTGCTTGACTCGATTTGAATTCACTTCGGTTTAATTCATTTTATTTTCACTTTTCAAAGTTCGGTTTAATTTTAACCGTTTTGCTTCAAAAGAATAGGGTCGCGTCAGCCAGGTCGGGTCAATAAAAAGGTCGGATTATTTGGGGTCTGCAGACTTTGGCTCGTGCCGGAACGTTTTGGGTTCGGGTCATTTTCGGGTCAATTATTATCAAGTTATTTGTCAATAATAGTAATTTTGCAATAATAAAAATTTGGGCGGATTATATTTGGTCGGGTCAATTTACGTTCGGGTATCTGGTAGGGTTGATAACCGTGTTATTTGCTAGGTTTAGCCTAAGTTAATTTATGAGAATACCAAAGCAATAATTCATTCATTGATATTGTAAAACCAAGTAATATTTTACCTAAATATCCTCACTAAAATAACTTTCACCAATTGGACCTGCCAAACGGGTCAATCGAATACGGTTTGGGTCGGTCAGTTCGGGTTTGGGTTTGCAATAATTCAAGTCGAACCGGGGTCGGATCATTTTGGATTCGGGTCATTTTCAGATGGGTTGTTTCCAAGTTATTTGGAAATAATAGCCAGTTTCTGATAATAAACATTCGGGTCGGCCCCTTAAATAAGTTCAAGGCTATTCAAGTTTCGGTCAGATTCGGATCCTCAATATAGATAATTATTACGCCTCTAACATTTGAGTATAACTAAAACACATCGTAATATTTTACCATTAATCAAAATCGCACCAGAAAAAAAAAAACATTTTACATTTATTTATACATTTTATTGCTCCCTCCATTTCATATATATAAAAGTCGTGTTAGGAAAAAAAAAACTGTAATTTAAACAATTAGATTGATAAAAAATACTTATTTTATATTTTCAAAAATCAATAATTACATATAACTAATAAGACTAACACTTTTTTTTAGGGAAGACTAACATTTTCTTAATTTATTTGCAACATCCTAGAACGATTAATAAAAGGGGATAAATACAACCCACTGGGTTGTATTTAAAGAGCTAAAAAAGGAAATAAATCCTTAATACATGCATTAATTACATTGATTTATGTGTAATTTATTCTCTAATTTCTAAATTAATACCAAATTTGGAAAGTTATTAAACGGAGAGTTATAAATTAAACAAGAGATATAAATTTAATTTATTTATTTTCTATAAAAACAATCTATATACTATATACATAAAAGAGACTTTTTTCGAGCGATATTAGAGCGTCCACATCATCTTTTTTAATTTTAGAAAAGTATATTATAAGATCTTGCAAGATTATGACAAATATACTATGTAATATTTTTAATATCAAAGCTATATTTTACATAAAAGAATTGTTTGATTATCAATCTAACCAAAAAGTATAATGCAAAACATTTAGAAACTTAGATATTTGGATTCGTAACGAAAAATGTTTTCATTTGAGTATAAATTTTGTATTATTTACTACTTCTTCCTTTCCATTGAATTGTTTACATTTACTTTTTACAAAAATATTAAGAAAATGAGATATCTCTATTTTTCATATGTTTACTTACACAACTATTCTCAAGTAAGTCCCATATATTTTGGCACCCACCCACCGAAAGGTATAAAAGTAGACAAGGCTATGTGGGTCATTTAATTGATAAAAAAATATCCATATATAGAAATGTAGAAAGTTAAGCAGAATGGGGTAAAATAGAAAATGTAAACAATTCAATAGTATGAACGAAATATTATTTTTTTTCTCATATTTTAATTATGATAAAATATGGTATACTTCTTAATATGTTATTTGTCCCCAATTGAAGAATTATGTAGGTGTGGTGAATATATTACATATAAATAATATAATTGTCCCACATTGGAAAATTACCATTAGGTAGGTAATCCTATGATTATAAATAGGAGACATCTTTGAAACT
>VHZZ01005672.1:0-21039 GCA_009801015.1 Silene noctiflora
TAACTTATTAATTCGGACACGTGATTAGCTTATAAAATATTTTATAAAATATAAGATGCCATTTAAACTTATATAAATTTACGGGTATTACAACAATAAGTCAGTCGCTAAATTTGGCGACTGAAATCTGTCGCCCGAGTTCCATCTGGCGACTAAGGCCTGCGACTAATCTCGGGGGACTAATTTCAGTCGCCAAATTGGTATTGTCGACTGTTTTCAGTCGCCCTTATTTGTCGTCGAGTACTGTTTTCTTATAGTGTGACCCGACATAGATAGATTTATTAAAAAAAAATTTTAAAGCAAATAAAACTAATATAGAATGATAAAAATTATTTGAACTTTAAAAATTTTGGAATAAAATATATTTATATTTATTTTAAAGTATAGTTTTATCACACGGTTTATTACTCAAATGATTACCATATAAATATAGTCATTGTTGGTCACGTACATGTAACAATTGATCTTGTATACTCCATCTGTACCACACCAAAGGTAACATATAGAAAAATGGAGTATTTAAGAAAAGGTAGAAAAAGTAAGGGTAAAGAGGGAAAAAATAGGTTGGGTATGTAATTGTGGGTTTAATTGTGAGTTGGTAGGTGGGGTATACAATGACATTTTGTGTAAATATCAAATGGTTATAAAGATAATTTGGTAATGTTGTCGGCCAAATCAGGAATGTTACCTTTGGTGCGGTACGTCCATTTATAGTAAGTGTTACCTTTGGTGTGGTACGGAGGAAGTATATATTAAGGAAAAAATGCCTACTCTTACTAACATTTTGTATATTAAACTAAATAATTATAAAAATTAAGAATAACTAGATTTTTATAATTAAAATTAAAGAAAATAAACATTTGTACAAAAATGTTAATCAGACCCTTTTTGACCCGAAATCCATATAAACCCGTATTTTAAAAACCCAAACTAAACACTCCCCATATTGTACCCGAACCGAGAATGATTGAGCCTGTAACCCACCTCTTCAACCTGTTTAAGAGGTCTATAATAAAAGAATCAATTTGTACATAAAACTAACCCAATAAACACAATGTCCAATTAAGTTGGTTAATATACTTGTACAAAATTATTTTATTAATAACTTGCGCACCTAAATATCTCAGTATTAATCCCAAGATGTCGGGTAATCAAAACAAACTTAAAATGAGCGATTCTTTTATTAAATCAATCGTGTGACCCGACCCGAACCCGAGCAAACCCGACCCGACAAGACCCAAAAATATTGTGACCCGAAATCGACCCGACCCGACTCGACACGATGACGACTTATAACCCGACATGACCCGATTATCACAGACCCGAACCCGACCCAGACCCGACCCGATATTGACCCGACCCGATTAAATTGATGACCCAACAATTAATAAGCTCAATTTTGATCAAAATAAAAGTGATTTTGTGTTAAGATTGATACGTTTGACCTAGAGGTGATCATGGGCCGGGTTTGGATTGGGCCGTATCTTAAATTTAGCCCAAATATGCGGGGCGGGGCGGGGCGGGCCACCAGTGCGGGCCTTTCTTCATTGGTCCAAGCCCGGCCCGTGCGGGCTTTAATGGGCTTTCGGGCCAATTCGGGCTCAAATTTTTATTCTCTAGAGGACTTTAAAAGTCTTCATTTTCGAGGAATAAGATAGTTCGTTATCGAAAATGTTAGTTGACGAAGTATTTTATCTAAATTACAATTTGTGGACAAACTAAGTGTATAATTTTTAGAAATATAATAATGTAATTAAGTTGTTTGATGCATATATTTTTCATTGGGCTTAAAGTCGTTCACTTTTCATGTTAATACTAGTAAATAAGTTACTCGGCGTCAATTGATTGATAAATTCCTTTTACTACGACTCATATACATCCTTAAATTATACTTATAATAGTAAATTTTGCATATAGTCGGGTCGGGCCGGGCCAAAATTCGGGCCTTAAGGTAGGCCCAAACTCGACCCAATATTATGAGTTGGCCCATGGGCTTCGGGCCGTGGGCCTTTTGGGCCTAAAATTAAGGCCCAAGCCCGAGAAAAAATCGGACTGGGTCAGGTCGGGCTTGCGGGCCTGGGCCATTTGATCAGCTCTAGTTTGACCTAATAATGAAGTAATTAAACGAAATAATAGGTTAAAAACTAAATTTAATGGTTAAAAATTTAGTGATGCGATGAACTAGCCGGACCCGATAATGACCCGACCCGACCCGATACATCATTTGACCCGAAATGACCCGACCCGAAAGGATTGGCTGACCCGATATGACCCGAACCCGATATGATCCGACCCGGCTTGACCCGACCCAAACCCAACCCGACTGACCCAATTGCCACCTCTACGTGTGATATAGAACGGTCTTATAAGAAGGTTATAAGTGGTGGTAAATATACAAGTTGGGTGAAATTCAACCAAGCAAATAAATTCGTCCAAAAAGTAGAAGGCCCCACCAACCAAGACACATACACTCACATAAATAAACATCGAAACAAAAACCCCTTCACTTCTCCCCGCTAATAGCCGCTTTACTCCCCACCCCACCTGTCTTCCTTCCTTCTATCTTTTCATAAAACCCCAACCCTTCATTTCTTCCATTCTTTTCACCCTTTCCTTTCTACAATGGCACAATTCGAACCTTCGTCTTACAACCCCGACATCAACGACATTATCCCCGACGAACAAGACGATAACGATAACGATGACGAGGAAGAAGAGGAAGATAGCAGTAACACAACAATCAACTTCAACTACAACAGCGAACAGTCTGAAAAAGTTTCAATTGATTTCAAAACGGAGATAGTGGCTACACCGTTGAAAGAGGAACCAAACGACATCGTTTCGATTGACATGGGGGTTACGCCAACGCCAACACCAACGACGGTAACTGTTAAGAAACGGCCGTCAAAGGACCGTCATACGAAGGTGGAAGGTAGAGGGAGGAGGATCCGAATGCCTGCTGCTTGTGCTGCTCGGATATTTCAGTTGACCCGGGAACTTGGGCATAAGTCTGATGGGGAAACGATTCAATGGCTTCTTGAAAGGGCTGAACCTTCTATTATTGAGGCTACGGGGACGGGGACTGTTCCTGCTATCGCGGTTTCTGTTAATGGAACGTTAAAGATTCCAACGACGTCTGTGGGTAATGAGGAGGATTTTGATGGGAAGAAACGACGTCGGATGGGTAATAGTGCTTTTGTTGATGTTCAAGGCTACGGTGGCGGAAGCGGTGGTGGTGGTGGTGGTGTTAGTGTTGGTCATGGGGTTAGTATGTCTAGTGGGTTAGCACCAATTATGACAGCTAATACTAGTACTAACCCGTTTTCAAACGGGTTAGGAGTAGGACTACAGGCACAAACCCGACTAGATGGGGGATTTGTGCCTGTATGGCCCGCTAATGCTGTTCAGGGGGCAACATTCTTTATGTTGCCCTCTGGTCCTACTCATGTTGCAGCCGAGGGAGTCCAAGTCCAACAACATCAGTATTGGGCTATCCCGGCTGCAACGGCTACACCTGTATTCACCCTATCGTCTCGACCGGGTTATTTCCCACCCGGAGAGGTTCGGGTGGCAATTCCGGGACATGAGACAAATGTCATGCCTAGTGGCAATGATAATCAAGAGAGAGGACATGATAAAAGGGAGCTGCAATTGATGAGTGGTAGGCCAATTAATTATACTGATGAACAAGAACCACAAGTACAAGTACAAGCACAGCAAGGTGCAGGGTCAGGAAGTAGTACAACAACAACAGCTAGTACACCTTCATCATCACAAGGGGTTTGACATTTTGGGTTAAAATTGTGATCATCATCTTAATCACAAATTCTTATTTAAGACGAGAATTAGTTCTAATTATGGGTTTAATTTGAAGGGGTCAAGAAGAAGTAGGAGTTTGCTCACTAAAACGTGTGGGATATTGTTGGACCCATGACATATTGGTGTTGGGTAGATTTCATTGGTGGAATTTTCTTAGGAATTGATTAGCTAACTTACTAGTAGTATAAGCTTTTATTTTTAAATTACTACGCCTAATGCTTGTTTACAACTTTAGATGTCTTCTTGTTATGTGTTTGTAAAGTTCTAGTTTAAGTTCTAGCTAGAGTTTTAGGAAGTTGTAATGGACTAATAAAGTTTAATTTTATGTTTCAATTCTATGGCTTATTCAACATATTAATGGATTGAAATTCTCCTAATTTATCTCGTACTTTCAAGGTAAATAATATGCGAGGATCGTCTTCGTGAAACTAGATACTTAGGGTAATAGAGATGTTGCCTTTCTATGCTTTGTTGTACATAAATAGACTTTACAAAAGTAAACCAATTAGAATAAACACAACCTTAATGACCCAGCCAAAATAACCTAACCCGTGTCGAACCTTACAACCAGACTAAAATGAAATGGGTCATTACCGAAAAATTAGTCCTAATCCGATATAACCCAACCCGAATTCAATCCATGCACATACAAAAGTTGATTTAATGCAAAACTATGAAGGAAAAGGCGTTTCCTTCCTCTCAAAAGAAACGTATTCGAAAGCATGATGAAAAAGGTGTGGGGTCATGGGCCTCATGGGTTTAATTTTGGTGGGTACCATCTTCTAGTTTGTACAGTATCAGTGGACCCACCGCAAAAAAAATTTAAAAAAAAAAAAAAAGTTATAAGGGGGCTAGGAAGCACGTGAGGAGAAGTTGTGCACGTGTTGATGGGTCCCACTCCCACTTGGAGATATGGTGGTAGCTTTGTGTGATGATTGGGTCCCACAAAGGTGGGTCAACAAGTAAATGTGGGGGCGCGTGGACCAAGCAGAATGGTTCGAGGATAGTGGGGACCACCCCAATTGGGCGGGCTGTCATGTGATATGTGGTCCATTGTGTGGGCCCAGCAGCCCTTTCCACTCCTCTAGACGGGTCCCGTGGGCTGTGGTGGTCCCACTTCCAGCTCTCTTTTTGCTGGGTTGGCCCCTTTTTATGGCCTACGGGCTGAGCATTGTAGGGTTTGGTTTATGAGGTAGGCTTATTTGGGCCCATTTTGGTGAACCCGGATATGTACAATATAATAAAATCAATAGAACCCATCAAACTCACTAGTCCCTACACCTTCAACAACCGGGCTGGGTAGTGGCCACTAGTGGTGGGTACTGGGTACTCTCATCTATTGCACGAGGGACCCGTATCTTTTCGGTGGTGGAGTCAGGCGGGTTAGCAGTATAATGAAGTAATTGAAATTTTTAGTTGGTTTACTCGATATATTAGTAGTTCGCTCCAATTGGAATTTATTGTCCCCTTATCGTCAAATATTGGTTCCGACATTGTACCTCCTTACTCCTTGGACCAGTAACATTACCGACTCCCCACAAGTGTTAAGGGTTGATTGTCGGATGTACAGAGTGTTAATACCTTGTTTTCAAATGACACATGAGGACTCTACAGGATAGGTACATGAACAAAGTGGAGAAAGATGGCCTCGATAAATATTGCAACACTTTTTCACCTTGTTTTAGATACTTTTTTAGTATGCTTAAAGTCACATGTAATGATATATAATATAAACTTGAGAAAAATTCGAAAGTTATAATTAGAAATACATAACCAATAATTACAACCACCCGAACTTACAAGGCTACAAAGAAAGCTCGGAATACGGACTTACTGATAAATATCGGCATTGCTGCCTCAGAACTGGTAATTTTGCACGACCTATCCGAATTTCATTAATCTCAAACAAAATGTCAAAGTTTTTTTTACACTGAACATAACTCACTCGACTTAGCTCTTCTATCCACCATATGGTTCAACAAATTGTAAGATGAGCTCTTACCAGATCCTTACGCTTGCGATGAATGTAGATGCTTTTCAAAAAAAAAAAAATGCAAGGAATTGAGCCTCTTAATTGATCATCATGCTTCTAGATAGTGCTTAATCTAAGTTCATTTTACCACAATATTCTGTCATTCAGTATAAAATATAAAAGGTGATCATTTCCTTTTGGGATCTCGACTAAGGCCATGTCTCTTGAGCGTACTGATATAGTTTCGCATAAGTGTAAATTTGTTGCTTCCAAGATGATAAAAATAAGCCCATGTGTATATCCCCGTCTTATGCAAATCATCAAAGAGCAACCTCACCCCATAGTTTCCCACAGGCTCTGCAGACATAATCCCCACATGGCGCCGCCCAAATATTACCTTCTCACCTCCTACGGACCGAATCTTGCTGTCTGCAGCAGGGCTGTATACTCTCAGAAATTCCGCTGAGAGACTAAATGCATTTCCATCGGCAAACTCAATGTCCACAAACTTAGGTGCCTGAAGAGAGAACTTAGTAAGACGAGGTGCATCTGTGGCGACATGAATGCGTCGAATTGTCCTCTGGAACATCAACATTCTCATTCTTCTTCAACTCCTACAATATCCGGAATTGAAATGAATAAAGAGAATTGAGAAATGTTATTCTGTTTTCAATGACAAGATTTGGGGATTTTGATTTTGAAATTGGGTACACTTGAAGCATCATGTCTCTCCATATTGTATTTTCAACCATTGTATTGTTTCTCTTATGACTAGTTTGTAATCACTATAAATATGTTACTACTCCTTTAAAGCAAGTACCTACCTGGGATTGTGGTCGATTGATGGAGGAGACAGGTGGCGGCAACTAAGGGTAAGGCAGGGAATCAAATCGTCGCAAAATATTGTCAAGGTGTGTGCAAGTTGGAGATGGACTTGGGTCGAATCTGAGTGAAATCATGGTAAGTTAGTATAAGGTGCTAGAGGCATTGAAGCTTTTTTTCCACGTACATTTTGGCAGCAACATTTTAAAAAAGTGTGTTGCTTTTCGACTAAAGAATCGTAACATTTCTTTAAAAGTGTTGCAATTAATTCTCTAATGCAACACTTTCTTAGAAAAAGTTGCAATAATAATTTCAAAAGTCTAAAATGCAACAATTTTAAAAAGTCTAAAATAGGCTCATTTTGTAGTATCGTAAACTTAGCCAAACAACTCGTTCATAACGACTTGATTCTACCCCGTATAATACGTAGAGCTTCAACATTTTCATTTTAAGCAAAAACTCATACGAGCACAAGACAATTACTCAATTAAATATATGACTCATTTTAAGCAAAAACTCACACAAGACAATTACAAAATGTACTAATACTCATATAGCAATGATTTGAATCATATTAAACCACTACCCTGACCCACAAATCATTATAGATTTTCATTCATACTTGAATTTACTAATATTTTCTCCATCATCTTACCAACAAGTGATGGACCATACTAGAAATACCTAAAAGGGAGAAAGGATGACGGAAATCACATGCAGAAGATTCAATTGGCCTCCCAAGACCTTCCTTTACTGGGACACAAGTCCGGGACAAATAATAACTGCTTTTACAAACGTTGTCTAAACACCAAATATATGGGTAACTCTCTCTAGCTCACAACCAAATAGGTTATCGCATGATCCAAGCTTTGTCATTTTAGCGACAACGACAATATCGAGTATTGATCTATATGGATACCGTCTTGGCTTCTTCGCCCACATGTTTCAATTGAGATGCAATGACCATAACATCGACCATAATGCAAAAATTCTGTGGACTCAACATTGAAATCTTTTGACAGTAGTGATTGGTACAATAGACTATTTGTAGGCAACGGTATCCTGATATGAGATCAGTCATTGTACTTGGATTACAGGACTAAGTGTTAAGTTGAATCATATCCGTATTGCAAGACCCATTTCCCCTCTAAGGCTAAATTTGAAAATATTTGAGTCGAGCTCACTCGGAAAAAAAATACTTGAGCGCAGCTTCATTCCAATCCACTATTTTCCTTCTATTTTATTTTTTTCCCAAATCTAATTTGTAAAGAATTTTAGTCGAGTTTTCGACTCAACCCTTAATGAACTCGGGTTAGGCTTGAACTTTGGATCTATTTCAATAAATGTGTCGTCTTTAATTCTTTATATGCCAAGTCTGTATCGGGTTATGTTGGTACTGAGCCGAGCCGAGCCGAGCCGATCCAGCTAGTATCTTCAACCACCCTAGACCCTTCAACCAATCAGCCCACTCACATAATGGCCACTTTCACTCTTTGAGGCCCTGTCAACTCAGCCCAATAATCAGTCTAACGTCAAAAGTTTCTTTTTTTTTGCAAATAAAAAAGGAAACAAAACAAGGATGACAAATTTGGAAATTGTTTATAATGTACTTCACGTGAATATGTATGTACTCCAGGTCTCACCAAACCGTACTCCTCAGAGCTCTCTCCCATATATCTTCTGATAGATCAGTATGAACCAACAGTCTTTCCTTTGGTGACATCCAATTCCTAAGATAACTTACCATTTCTGAATAAGAAAAATACTATGTTGAACAGACTGCCATCAGCTTGGAATTCTATCTTTTTTATGAATTTGGTGAACACCGTAGCAACACAGCATTTCACCAAACTTTTGGAGGAAATAATTCGACAAATATTAGTGCTAATAGCGCTCTTGTTAAACATTATTCACATAGAAGAAAAAATATGATCATAATTTCACAATAACATTGGAATCAAAATGAAGATATCATTAACCTAAATAATAAATAAATAATCAGACCATTTTCCCGTCTGTATTGAGAGAATACGGTCATGGTATTAACTATTAACCAACATGTTGAGAGGACAATGCCAGGATTCCACCGGGTGCTACCGAAACTCGGTTCTACCCTCTCACGTGTCTTTATTTAGGGTCCATCATTTTAATGAATCTTAACTATTGTATGCGTGCGAGAAGGTGAAGCCGAGTCTGGATACCATCAGGTGTCACCATTTCATTTTCCATATAAGCATATGCAAAAACATCCTCGGAATCAAAGAATAGTAGTTGAAGTTCTGATGTGGCTAAAAGCATTCTCTCTAGAATTTAGATGCTTGAAAATAAAGCACATAATTTTCCCACACAGAAATTGACGGAAAACTAAATGAAAAATCCTAGTAAACTTTTTCTTAAAGCACACTAAGAACAAATAATAGTTTCTAATAATCCTACTTTTTAAGTTCAATGAGTAACTTGAAAGATTAGACCATTCCTCTACTCCAAATATGACATGGCTCTATAACACAGTACACAGTAACTATAAATAGAGCATGCCAGTTTTTAGTACTCCATCATCATAACCTTACAGAACTTCTCTTTCCCTCTTAATTTCCACAATACCAAATGGCTACTAAAATTACCTTCATTTCAACCCTTGTCCTTCTCTCAGTTACAGTTTTCCGCACTCAAGCAGCATTGGATGGTCACTATTATGATCAAACATGTCCACAAGCCGAGAGCATAATAGCTCAGACAGTTCGTAATGCTACAATCTACGATCCTAAAGTTCCAGCTCGGCTCCTTCGCATGTTCTTTCATGACTGCTTCATTAGGGTAAGTCCCCTCTCCCTCCTCCAAAATGTACAGTTCATTTGTATCGACATGTTTAAGTAATAAACTGAATTAAAACAGGGGTGTGATGCATCAATTTTACTGGACTCAACACCTGAGAACAAAGCAGAAAAGGATGGACCTCCTAACGTTTCAGTCAGAGCATTCTATGTCATTGACGACGCAAAAGCTAAGCTTGAGAAGGCTTGTCCAAGCACAGTTTCCTGTGCTGACATTATTGCGGTTGCTGCAAGAGATGTTGTCACTATGGTAAGTTCCCACCATTATTTTCCTTCATTTCTTCTATTGTTGTTCTTCTTTTTATTGCAAAGCAGCTGGTATTCGATGCATTAATGCAATACTCGATGCAAATTTCATTATCTGTCATCCATAAACAGCCTCTCCAGACTGTTAATGCAGAGGTAACGCCAGGGGCGGATTTGCGGGAGGGGGAGAGAGAAGTGAAGGTGCCACCCTCAAAATTTCAGAAATAATATGTTATTGATACTTATTTGTAGCATTAATCTTCAATTGGCTCAATGGTTGGAGTTTCACTTTGTAATCTAGACCACCAGGGTTCAAATCCCACCAAGAGCATTATTTATTGGGAAAAAAATGCAAAAATAAACATTCTTTTAGTAAAAAAAAATTCCGGTGCCCTCCCTTAAGTAAAATCCTGGACCCGCCCCTAGGTAACGCTACGTACATCCAAACCCCCTCACTCCGAAATGTTGTTATTTTAGTATTCCCTCTCTAGCTAGCTAATCTAAAAATTTTAATCAAGCATGATGAGTTTTTTTTTTTTTTTTTCCTTTTAAGATTTTTGGGTGATTTTCAAATAAAAAAAGACACTGACAGCCTGCATAAAAACCTTAATTCTTCATCCTATCCTATCATAGATCTCTCTTACCTATGTTTTTCCCTTGTCTATCACAGAGTGGAGGGCCGTATTGGAATGTGCTCAAAGGAAGAAAAGATGGCAGGGTGTCTAACGCCAACGACACAATCAATCTTCCAGCCCCTTTCTTGAATGTGACTGGACTCATCCAAAGCTTTGCTAAAAGAGGTTTGGAGATTAAAGATATGGTTACTCTCTCTGGTGGCCACACACTAGGCTTCTCACACTGCTCATCCTTCTTACCTCGTCTCCATAACTTCAGCGCAGTACACGACACTGATCCTAGCATGAATTCTAACTTTGCCAGCATGTTAAAGAATAAATGTCCAAACACAAACTCTAATGGAGATGCAGGACAGGTCCTAGACTCTACTGCAACACGATTCGATAATGATTACTACAAACAACTCGTGGCAGGAAAGGGGGTGTTTTTATCAGATCAATCATTGTATATTGATGAAAGGACTAAAGCGATAGTTGAGTCATACTCCCAAGATCAAAACTTGTTCTTCCGAGAATTTGCAAGCTCAATGGTAAAGCTTGGTAATGTGGGTGTAAATGAAGTAGGAGAAGTGCGAGTGAACTGTCGGAGAGCGAACTGAGTGACAAGGCAAGTATGAGGAGTGCATGATACAAAGGAAGATGAAGAGAGAATAAGCCTGTAAATATCCGGGCATTTATGAGAGATATTGTAAATTGTACTGTCCGAATTTGTGTATTCAAAGTTCCAAACAAATAATGCAGCATTGATTATTTTTTTATACTCAACCAAAACTATGTTCGGGTTTACTAATAGACAGGAAACAGGAGAAAATGCATATAGAAAAATCTGACCCAAAATGACCCGACTAAATCTTAAACGACACAGTCCGTAACAGAAAGGACCCTAAATCTTAAATGACCCAGTCCCTAACAGAAAGAACCTGATCATAGGCACACCCTGACAGACCTAAACCAACTCAATCGGACGAATCCCAAGTGCATATTACAGATCCAAACCGAAGTCAACCCGGACCTGATCCAAATGACTTATTTGCCTGGTCTGAGTATAACTAATAAAAAGTACGACCTTAAGGCCTAAATGATCTTAAGAAATACCAAACTTTGTTTCTTCATAAACTTGCATGTACAAACTAAAATTGTAAGAAAAGAGGTACAAGAGCCTAAGATTTGAGAATAAGACAGGGGTAGAGGGGTGAGGGTGCAAAGGGAAATGAGAAATTTCTCTAAGGTAAGAAAAAATTAGGAGCAATTCCTGAGTTCCAAAATCTATAACTAACCTTTCATGTTTGAAAAATGTATAGCACTGTAAATTAGATTACAAGAACAGCAATCAGAAAGAAACTAATAGAGTTCTGTTGTTTAATGATAAAAATAGATATTATAGTTAACTGGCTTCAGAAAAACTTGACATCTGACCGAAAAAATCCCTCTTAACCCCTTTAGAAACATTCTAGGCCTTATGTAGCATAAATTATCTTCATTGATATGTGCCCAAAACAATTCAAATTTAAGAGTGATGAGAATTCCTTTGCTCTGCAGCTATGCCCAAACAAACACAAAAATGTGTACCAAGGTCGCGGACCCCCAACTTTAACATGACTATAGAAGCTGCCATTCTCCTTTGTTTAAATTTCTTCTCTTTCTGCTATTGGTCGTTGTTGGCTTTCAACCGGAACACTAAACTCCTATGTGCACCCTAAGTATATGGCAGTAATCCGGGCTTAATAATAATATACTCATAAACCCAGGACAGGCACTCCTACGTATATGTGATTAATTGTGTTTTCAAGAAGTTACCATAGCACCACCAAAAACTCTGAAAGGACGTAATAAGCACCCATGAAGTGGTAAGACTCACAGTCTCAAATCTCAGCAAGTAAAAATAGCCAGTTATATCAGTTTTTCACTCACAATTCACAGATTCTTCACCGCCTCTTAATATCCTTGATGGACCCAAACGAAGAGCAAGTGGAATCGTAAATTCATAAACTTGTCATAAATTCCATAGAGAACTAATAGGCGTTGTCTCAAATTACTCAACAGTTACACAGCCAGCATAACATGTCTAAACTAGCTACATCCTCAAGAATTACTTAACTTCATACCTCTTAAAACTTTCTATGAATGAATCTTCTATATGAGAAGAATTAGTTGACCTATAAAGTAGATAACTTTGACATAGTTGATCTTTGAACTATCACATCCTTCAAACTAGGATGTGTTTATTTGGTGCATCAATTAAGCTATGTTACTTCGATCCTTCATATTACCTCGCGTATAACACTTGGAGACATCATTCCAGTTGAAAGGGAAGACGTTTAATAAAATAGCCGAGTCTGAGTGTCCGACAGTAGGACACACCCCAGCTATACTTCAGCATAGGCGACTAAGTCCTCCCTCCGGTGACTGCATTTCTAGCTGTAGTCTAAAAACCGTTAGAGTACTTCATTAGCTTAACTGAATTTACCAGAAATGATCAATGCCTTAGCAATGTGCAGTGCACCGCCTTTCCTCGAAAATTCCTCACAACTACTCCTAATACGCGCTCAGAATATCACATACACCCTCCTAATACTCGGAAAAACCGGAATTCATAAGCGCACTAATTAATACAGTACTTCATACATCACTAATCACTATACGGTAAATAAATATTGAACAAACAGAATTCAACACCTTCCAAAATTCAAGCAAATACACAATAATAATCATAAACTTGCTCAACATATCAAAAATTAAAAATAATAAAGTTGTGAAATTCGGTACTTACATTTTTGAAGCTCTTACTCCTGAAAAACTGTACATCAACAAAGAAAAATTAAGATGAAGTAGAATTAATTAATAATTAATAATTAATAATTTGAGAGAAATGAAGAAAAATGTGGGGGGGAAATACGAGAGACTGAAACCTTCAAAGTGTAGGCGATGAGGAGAGTTTCTCGAGGATTAAAGTGTTCGCCATTGTTGATCGTTTATATGTGCTCGAATTTGTCGACGCTGTAAATTTTCCGACGATTTAACGAAGAAGAATTGAGAATGGCGGTGGCCATCAGCACAAGCTTGCCCGGCCCGCCAGTTGACCGTTGTTTTAGGCTATTTGGCTTGGCCCGGATCCTAAATTTTCAGCCGGCCTGCCCTTGGCCCGTTATTTTAGGAAAAAAAATAATTAAAAAAAATTTGGTAAGGCCCGCCAGCCCAAAACCCGCCTAAAATAAAATACAAGCCTGGTCTGGGTTGTATCTCCTACAACCTGGCCCGCCCCGGATCTCCTTCCTCACGGGCCTGGTTAGGGCCTGACCAGAGGAGCCCGGACCTCCCCTAGCCAGACCGGGCCCGGCCCAAACCCTGCCCAAGAACACCTCTACGAGGGAGGATGGAATTAGTTGGTTGACCATCTAACGAAGAGAGTAGTGAAATACTAGATCCGCGATTGTAAAGACGGTTGGTTATAACTTATATAGTAGCGCTAAACGGATCTAAAGCAAGCCATATACGACTATACGAGTATCCAACTGAACATTTGTATCAACATGCTTTACACAAGTATTTGTGATTTGTGAATGACTAATGAGCAAATTGTTCTAGAGATAAATTTTGTTTCCCGCTTGTAACCGTTTTTTTGGGTCACTACGCTACACTACCAAAATTAATATTTTGACCGAGACGTCAAGTTTGGGCATTAGATGCGTTGGTTTTGCTTAGGACTATCTTAAATCTACATCATGACCGGATTGTTCACATTGAGGTTTTATAGAAATAAACAGATCTTCTGAAGCTTTAAGACGTCTTCAAAATCATTGAATTCACACATTTAGAAGGGTAGTCGCATTACTTCATCGTATAATACTCTAAATTCCATACCAGTTTTACAATGTCCTATTTCCTGGAAATATGGAATACAATTTATTTATTTTTTCACTCTAGCGGGTATGGAGAGAATGAAGAAGTAATGCGGAAAAAAATAATGGAAAAAAGAAAACAATAAAAAAATAAAACTATTTGATAGCCTAGGCATTACATTAGCTTGCTGCTACAAACAGAAACTACAATTACAAAGAATATGCTCTTACACATAATCCGGAAAACAATACAATAAGAGCGCATCATGTAGAGTTTTGGTGAAGTATTTGGAGGACTTCATCTCTAGTAGGTAAGCCGGGAATCGCTCCTCTCTTTGTGACAGTAACAGCTCCACAAGCATTTGCAAACTGCAGCGCTTCAACTAGCCGTTTCTCGTCCTGCACCAAACTCATTTCTATCATACACAACCATCCAAAAAGAAACATGACATAATGATCATACTGAATACTCAAATTACAGATGTGATTATACGAGCCGGTAAAGTCACTGAAATATGGTACTCATAAGCTGGGTTCGAGCTTCATTAGCATCAAACTCGTCATTGTAAATAATCAGTATAGACTTTCTGTAGTCCAGTGCGCGATAATTTGACTAAAAGAACAAAGAATACAAAATATCGAGTATATAATAATCTCCCTATGCCATACCTTAAGAGCATGCATAATAGTAAAATAAAAAGGAGGGCACTTTTTTTTGCTTTCCATTTACACTCCCTCAACGGAGAGGAGAGCAAAACTCTTACATCCGAGCTATGGCAGAACTCTTATATTCACGCTCAATCTCATTTTTGGGCCTACATCTTTCATATTTTATATTTCAAAAGAAAACTAGAAACAAAGTGGCACTATTTTTTCCACTCACTACGACCCACTTTTGATATATTAATGTGAAAGTATCAACCTTCCTTCTATATTAGTATGACAGTATCGACCTTCCATCTTTACCTTCCTAAATACGCACACATATCAAAGATATGACTATATGTATACAAATGCGGAGTACTGTAATATTTATCGTATAGAATTTATCGTATACATGAATCTGAATCCTGCAAAGTTTTACCTTAAATATACTCAAGTCAGAAGCCAGACTGCTCAAAATTCCCCCCACAAATGCATCCCCTGCACCAGTAGTGTCCACAGGCTTGACTTTCACACCACCAACCCTGCCCTTAAACGCCTGCAATATCAACACTTTTACTATCAGCATAGAAAATGATTCGAGAAACCAAGAACGGAGCGTTTTAGGAACTAATTCAATACTACTGCATAAGTTACTTCGACTCTTCAGCCTTCGCTTATGGAGCCATACCCGTCTGAAACATATCATCAAAGACCAGGGTAAGGATCCATACCCAACGCTTCTCCAAGAAGAACCAAAGAGAGAGACCCACATGACAAAAAAACAGCGGAAGAGATTTTGTATGGAGCATTTGGTATGATATTTTATGACATTAAATCTTATATCTCATTAATCTGTGTTTCACCCTTAAAAAAAACTAAATAATTCAGACATATACTCCTAGTATTTTTACTGTGAAGACATATCCCCGTACGGCTGTGCTCTTTTAGGACAAAGTCGCCATGTCTAAAAATCACGTCATTACAATGTCCAACACTTTGATACTTTCTCGTGTCCGATACTCAGATGCATGGCTCAGCAACATAGCTTAAATATATGTCAATAACCATATAAGCATAAAACAATGCTATATAGGACTAATAGGAGTATTACAAATATATATAGTCCTACAGAATGGAATCTGTACCTGTGTGTAGTATCGGCACCCTGCTGACCCCTCAGTCACAATCAACAGCTTAAGATCAGGATGATAGAGCTTCATAACAACATTGTCATCATACGGGTCCTCACCTTTAGTCAGGAATGCAATTTCATCTTCACTGACCTACCAGATAATTTGATAGTGATACATCATGACATCATGTATTCACATTAAGCCATGAATTTCTTAATTATACCTTAATCATATCTGCTTGATTCCAAATGCTCATTATGGCATCACGGGAAGCCTCTTCTGATGGCCATAATTGCTTCCGCAAATTCGGGTCATACGAAAGGAAAACACCAGCCTTCTTCGCAATCTTCATGGCAGCAAGATGTGCTGATTTGCAAGGTTCATCTATTAAACTTATTGAACCATAGTGAAAGATTTTTGCCTACATTAAAGGTTAATTATAAGTAGAGTACAAGATTTTTTTAAAGCAAAATAAAAGTAAGTTTCTGAGATAGCTATATAATAACTATGAACAAACTGTCTCACACTAAAATAGCGTGAGACCGTCTCGTACAAGAATTTATCTTAAATACATACCTTTTCGATTAAGTCTTTATCAAGTTCGGATTCATGAAGTAGCATATCAGCGCTAGGATTACGATAGAACAGAAACTCTCGCTCTCCATCATCTCTCAAAGTGATAAATGCCAACATTGTCCTGGCTGTAGGATCGAATCTCATGCCTGAATTGTCGACATTATTTTGCTTCAAGATGTCAGCTAGCATGAAGCCAAATTCATCCTTTCCTACCTGACATCCGCCCATATAAAAGATTAATTGAAAATGAACAAACGGAGTAAGTTTTTTTTATGACAGAAGAGTAGAAGACCTCTGCAATGTTTCAGCTGCACTGACTCTCTTTGTTTCTTTGGACAGAAAAGATCCCCTTTTGCATCATAATAAAGCATAAAATGCATGAAGCACCAGTTGAAACATGGAATGAAACATCTCACACGTACTCCAAGCTAACCAAATAAACCAGCAAATGTTCTTTTAGGGAGCATCATACTACTACCACAACAACATTACCCTAGTGGCTTTAGAGCTCGCGCAAATAGTGGGGAAAGACCGGTCAGATGTGCACAATCTTTACCCAGATATTATTTGTGGATGACCTATAATAAAAATTGCATTGAAAGTTGCATTCTCCGACTGCAACATCACAAAAAAATGCAGCCAATGTATTGACCCATTTACTGTCTTGCATCATAATCTGGAATAAGGAATATTGAATCTTTGGATCCATTGGAAGTGGAAACATCTAAAGAGACCATCATACTTACTATACAAAAATACATTCGTTAACTATTATTTCCAACTTCTAAATAAGACATTCCAGACTAATAGTTATGGAGTACAAATATTGAAGTCTGCAAACGGCATACATTAGTGTTGTCAGAAAACACGACCACCATGGAGTCAACTAAGTTTTTGAACTTAAGGCTTAAGGAACTCAGATTCTTTGTAGAAGGCAAGGGAATTAACAGACGATTTGATACTCTCCTTTACTATTATTTTAGCGAACAAAATTTGTTCAGGAACAGAATAGCCAAGTGCTTTCTAGTTTCACTCTTTGATTTCACCAACTATAAGAGCAAGTAGGTAAGTAATACAACCACTACTGTAAACTTTACACTCCAAATATTACTTAACCAAAGACAAAAGAGTAAAAAAACCTTTCCAATAAAAGCTGATGAACCTCCTAGCCTTGATACTCCAACAGCTACATTAGCAGGAGCGCCACCAGGAGCTTTAGCAAATGCAGGTGCTTCAGCCAACGAAACACCAGCAACCGTGGGAACAAAGTCAATCAACACTTCCCCAAAGCAAACAACCAGTGAACTGTGGTTTTTGCCATTTGTATCTGTACAAAACCAGATACTTCACCTCACTGAGAATCAAATGTCTCAGATAAACACTTATATACTACATCAGATTCTTTCTATTCCAGAACATAAAACATCTGAAACTTCAATTTAGTTCTAAAATTGTTAATTAAAACCATGGTCACTTTTTCACTGTGATCAATTACTTATTTATTCAAGAAACAATGATATAGGAGTACAAATTAGCAGTCGGAGTTGCACAGTACATGATTTTACGGATGGATTAAGTACCGATCATACTAGGCAACTAAACCATGCAATGGCCTCCCTGTTGAATATTCTTATTGTGATCGATTTCATGGTCGCATAGTTTCATAATCCCATTGGCTTAATCTTTCGGGTTGAGATGGGTTGCAAATCTCTTATACTGGCTTAACAAATTCGCACCCAGCTAGAAGAATCCAACAAGGGTGCACGTCAAATCGTCCGACACTAATTAATGGAAAAACTCAAAGATGATCACTTTAGTCCCCAAATCTAATTTGCGGGCACTGCAATTGCATGTGTAAGTGTCGAGTGTTGGACACCGGAGAGGAGTAATATGAATCATCACTCCGTATGACACAACACTCCTTTAAGTACTTCCTCCATTCATTTCATTTCGATACGTCTATTCAAAATTGTTGTCACATAATTTGAACAAACGTACAAATTGTGTTGATCTGATCTGAAACCATGTTCACATTAAATCATACCATATGCGTTTGTGTCAAATAAGATTAAGAATTAAGTAATGATTTGATCTCATCCCACAACACTTCAAGCTGATAAAAGTTGGGTTTTCATCAAATATTTCAAACAATTCGTATAATAATTACATTACATGCAGCAGCAGCAAGAACAACAATAATAATAATTATCAAAATTGAATAACCCATTAACAAACTTGCAAGAAATTAAAGATGATTAAAGGAAAGAAAACAAACCTAAAGCCATTAAAAGAGTGATTGGAGACAAAGGCAGCAAAAAAAGGAGAAAAAAGAGTTTGGGTAGGAATGAAGAGGGAACAGAGGAGAGGAAGGGTTGGTGCCTTGCTGGGGGGTTTGTTTAGATCTTTGGAGAATCGTAGGATGATTTCTCATGTAATGACAAACTAATTGCATCATAAAACAACACTACTAGTATTTTATGTTTTTTTTCCAATTACTAAATATGATCGTCGATATTTTACAACGGATCGTTGATAATTTTCATTAAAAAAACCCGTCACTACCCTTTTCGCCCATCTATTTCTTACTTTCTTACCCTCTTTTACTCTTTTCCCCTCTCTTACAACGTCCCCCACCACCCTGCCACCACTGATCTCACCCCTCAGCATCGCATCAGTCGTGCCACCACCCGCCATCATCACAACTTTCCCTCTTACTCTATATTCTTATTCCTCCATACAAATCGATTACCACCACTTTCCCACCACAACAGCCACGACTGCCACCACAACCCAACACCGCCGCCCTTACCCTCAACCACTAAAAGCATGCACACTCACTGTTACCAGCTTCCCCTAACCAGTAGTAAGTTTTCATTCCCTCCCTTTTTTTATTTGAATTAGTTTTAATTGACTAATTTTGAAATTAATTAGATTAGGACGGTTTCATTTTGTTCATATTGTTTGTCATTATCGTTGTTGGTCATTGTTGTATAATAACCAGCTCCTAGTTAATCAACTCAACATTGCCAAGAGTTTGAATAATTTCTTGTTGTAGCAGAGCCAGCCTAGTTTTGATGAAGTTTGCAGGAAAGCATGATGAAGTTAAAGTAAGAGGATGCAGATTTGTATAGAGAGAGAACAGAGAGGAAAAAGAATAGAATGTTTGAGAGAGAATTGTAATCTTTGTATATTGAGAATTTTGTTATGAGGTAGTTTACAATTGATGATTAAGCTTCCTTATATAGAAAACTCTTGTAACACCCTCATTTATTCAAGAGCCTTAACTAGGTCTTCCTAGATAAATGAGATTGTTACTATCTTGGAATGACCGAGGTGGTGAATAACAAAGTAAAACAAACCAAAGTACTTTATATAAATTTGATTAAATTTAAACTTTTAATATTACAATTACTACGCAACGGAAATAACTAAGTTACATAAACATAAAGTTCTCGTCGACTAAGTGATCTAGACAACAACTATGGTCCAACTTCTCATGCCTTGTATCCCGTAAGCTCCCAAGTCCTCTAACTCAAATACCTGTCAATCAATTTGCTCCCCAATATTTGGTTCATCACAGGTGTTCACGAATACACGGTCAACCACGAGGTTGAGTAGGGACTAAACAAACAACATAATTAATGACATAAATAAAGATAACAATGTTAACACAATGATAATAAATCCAGCTCAGCCATAAAAATCACAGGTTACGATAACACCCATAACATTCGTCCGTCCACATCATACTCCAATCACACACACTCCTTCAAACTCCGTCTTAACGCTTCCTCAGCTCCGAATGTGCACATCTCCCTAGTAGTGAGCCTACTAGAGAAGAGACTCTGAGSGGCGGCCAGTGATCAACTGACGCCACAAGGACTAGCGGTTGCTCAGACCGATTCCTTCAATAAAACACAAGGACTAGCGGTATATCGATCCCTTCAAATAACAACCAAGGACTAGCGGTATATCGGTCCCTTCAAATAACAACCAATTCCAAGGACTAGCGGTATATCGGTCCCTTCAAACATAATATAATAATCACCAATACTGTTCATAAACAACCCAACTCCATATTCTCAATTCCGCATCCGTAACCACAATCACAAAATATAAATCAACCACATATATATAACAATTAACACACACATAAATATAAGTTGAGTAGGATAATCCCTACCTTTTCGCAATAATCCAAATAGCAACTTCTGACTCAAATACTAATCAAGCACGTCTCCCGAACTCGTCACCTAACAAATAATATTTATTCAATATCATTTATCTATATTTTACTTGTAATTCATTATTAATTATTATATTTTATTTATAACCCTTCCTCATTAATTATTATGGTATATGAAAACCCGAGTCAAATACAAGGCCCAAGTCAACTAATTAATTAATCCCGACTCGTAAACAATTAATTAATAATTACCCCGACTCAATTAAATAAACTCGAGTCAATTACAAAACTAACCCGATTCAATAATAAAACCCGTTACTAAATAAACCCAA
>VHZZ01005673.1:17996-30395 GCA_009801015.1 Silene noctiflora
GGCAAATTAAGGGCGTGAAGTCACTCCCACAAGTGACTCCAGTCAGCCAACGACGCGCCTCGCGAACCATAGACAAAACATCCAATCAAAATATACAACAACAATTACCAATACCATCAAGATCAAMAATATTCACAATCATCACCAATCAACTAACAACACATTTATTCAATAACTGAGTAGGGAAACCCTACCTGAAGTGCAATCACCAACTAGCAATCAAATGCAGCGGATCAAAAGCTTTCTTCTACGAAACCACCTTCTATAACCAAACATACAATCATGCAATTACTACTAAGCCAATCAAACACCCAAAATTCCCAAATCTACCCAATTAGGGTTTAACCAAAATTGACGGAACAACATACAAATGATACTAGGATCTTACCCACAACGCTACGGACTCAACGGCGTAAAGAACACTGAATTCCGACGACTCAAACCTTGGGATTTGATAGCAACGCGAAGAAGAAGAAGCAACGTAACTTGTTTTCTCTCTTGAAAGGTTTTAGAAAAGATAAAAGTGACAAAGGAACTGACGGAATACTTTAAATATCAAGCACGCGTTGCTAACAAAACCCGACATAAATAACCCGTAAGACCGACTTACTCGATCGAGTAAGTGACTTACTCGATCGAGTGCCCCTTACTCGATCGAGTGCCACACGTACTGGATCGAGTACCCATCAGACAGACTACTACTTCAAAACCAAACTTACTTACTCGATAGAGTAAGCTTTAATTGATCGAGTACCCAACATCACAGAAAACCGTATTATTACACACACACACATATACCGCGATATAACTCAATCATTATTACGTATATACATATTACGTCACGTCTCATACATTCACATGTATGCTCATCAAATCACAAGTATGCGGACTTCATGAAACAATTAAGGCATGCCAAAATTACTCGTGATGTGACTTATCATATTCAGCACTTCTAGTTTCCGCATACACCATGTCACGCATATACCGCGTCAAATTCACCACATGATCACACAAGTTTTTTCACATCCGTTTCCGTCTATCATCAATGCTTCCGTTACTAGTATCATAGACTCTGATTATGGATTCGAGATTACTATACAACACACACACCATGACTAAAACCTCACATAATATGGACATTGTTATCATAACAAAAATGAACTCACGATAATTAACGTGCGCCACACACAATTATCACATCCAATTACATATGCCATTCAACAATTTTCATTTAAATTCCACTTTTGCAAAGTAAAAGCCATATAATATGGTCAAATGTAAACACTTCACAAGGTCTCATCCATAAGGGGTCATCATGTTCATCCGACACAAACCAACCAATATAAACCGTCAGAGTAAGGGTATATTCCCAATATGTGGTCGAGTATTGACAAAACAAGGATCAAAGCAGAACACTCATTCGAGTGTAGAAAGTCACTCGGCCAAGTAGGCGGCACTCGGTCGAGTACAGGGGGTACTCGGTCGAGTGTCACCTGGGCAGAAGGTATTCGTTCTCAAACTCGCTTTGAAGCTTTCCTATTTCATCACACAATGCCAATAGACTCCTATGGTGACTAATACACCATCAAATAACCGAATTTAAAACAAACTCTTGGCATTATGATAAGTAGTAATTTAATCCCATTTTACCCCGCATTTATACTTTATTCCGACTCGATTTTGCATGCTTAATCGATTAAAAAGCTCATTTAATTACTAATTTATAATAATTAGTCGTTTTAATTATATTCGATAATTAGTCGGATTTTATAATTATAATTATATTTCCATTATTTAATTAATAATATATGTAGGTGTGACGGGAAAATGAGACGAGGTTGCGAAGACGGGATTTGAAATTGAAAAGAGGAGAAAATAAACTAAGTATAAAAGCTTGGTTTTGCTCTTTATGCGACGGTCTTTGCTGAGGTTTTGCTGACGCTTCCGGCCACCGCATCATCCACCCATCACTACCCATGACCTCCCTTCACTTCCACCTTCATAACCCAACCGCCCACCACCACCAGGGGCCACCACACCAGCCTCCACAACCCCCTCAAACTACCCCGTCCACAAACTTACACAAACAAACCTTCTTCTTCCACCTATTTCCAGCCACCTTTTCTACCACTTCCAGCCACCACTCCTACCACCACCGACCACCACAATAACCTCCCATCATCCCCCAACCATCCCCTTCCGCCGACGAGCACATAGGCAGCAGCAAACACCCAGTAAGCAGCCCTCAAAACCGTCGCATGCAAGCTGAAAACAGAGCATCAAAGCAAGCAACTTGTTCTCCTAGCCGGGCCACCGGCAGCCGGCATAGACACCGGCTGGGCACCACACAGTGTCCAATTAATCATCCAGGAAGTCCCCGGCCGGCCAACCCACCGGCGGCCGGCCAGCCGGCCAAGAGTACCTGTCTCTCCTCTGATTCGCGCATTTCAGCTGCTCTGTCTTCCCAGCCGGGCCACCGGCTGGGACCTCACATACATGGAAATTGAAGCTTATGGATCAGAGAGTTGCCAGCCGGTGGTGGCACCGGCGACCGGCCCCCCGGCTGGCCGTACCTGCTGCTCGAATTTGCTTGTTCACCCTCCCCTATATATACTTCAGAACTTAGTTTATTTTGGGCATGCTTCTTATCATATAATTTTATTCTAGGTTTTAGTATTATATTATCAATCTCTCGTATAATTAGTAATATTATTTTGTAATTAGGATAATTAATAGTTAATTAGCATAATTAATCACTCATTAGATTATTCAATACATCATATTTCTCATTAGTTTACGTTTTGTCTTGGTTTCTAATTCGATCAAAGTAGATTTCGATTCTCCTAATTCATCCAAGTTTCTTCCTTTATTCATTATGGGTATAATCCTCTTCTTAATCTCTTGTYATTTCATTTATTTACATGTTCCTYATTAGTTTAATACTTGCCTTTATATTATGTTCGTTCTTGCTAAAGTCTCATCCTTTTATGTTGTTTGTTGCAAGTATGCGTGAGTAGTTTGTGATTGGGATGAAAGGGGGAGCCTTTGTGATTGTCTAAGGGTGTTTTGGCATAGATTAARGGGTAATTATTGGTTTGTTCTCCTTTGCAATTTGTTGTGCTCACATAGTGTTTGATGAAATGCCTAAATGAGTAATTTGGACTATTTCYTCTATCTATCGACTTGTTGGGTGAGTAACTTGACTTGTTATAGGATTAATCAAYGAATTGTGGGGTTGGGTTAATTAAATGAGTAAGTTAATCTACCTTAAACCAATTGTGAGATTTACATCGAGAGGTTAGACTCCCTTTGGTTGGCAATCCGGATAACTCGTAGCCTATGCCTATTCGCGCCCTTTGCATCACCTTGGTGAACCCTTGCATCCTAATTTCCTTCCTCTATTGTTAAGACCGTTTTAGTCATYGTTTGTTTACCTTTGTCTATCGTAGTTTGCATGTTAGCTTTGCTTCCTTTCCATTATTCCTTCATTGTTTTGAACTAAACTAGAGGCAAATAATCGATTTAAGAATCCAATTCCCGTCCTTGTGGTTCGACCTCGACTACCCTATGCTAGTTGAGTAATTTGTTTGATCGGGTACGACGACTCATGCCCGCTATTACATTATGGCCGTCATTACTAAAAAATTAAGATAAGATGTTCGAGACACACTACCGACACAAGCATGCTATTTCATAGTTCTTTTCGCAACCGTTCTATCTCCTCCCACGCCACCGGCGACGGTATCACCATACCGTCACCAACAACTGCATCGTAGTGCAACACAATAGTCAATAGTCACATTAGTATACATAACACCTTATCCTATGTCGTGAACATGGCCCTGACAAGTGACAACCCATTATTCTCAAGGAATAATAACAATATCATCACCCAAACAAAAGCTACAACGAGGTTACCATGCATACCATGAATGTTTCGCGTAACAATTAAAAGACGAGTTTAGAAACAACATCTTATACTATCACTCATAGGCCGGAGTCTCACCCAACTACTTTCACACTTCATGCATACACACTTAGCCTAAGCGGTCATACTATATAACACACGTGTTCAAATCTCATAACAAAATGAATAAACCCACACGCATTACGCATCACACTCTTAACCGCGAAATCCAAGCTTGGTAAAACCAACTCCACCATTATATATCCCAATTATTAAAAATCAAACTCATCCCTCTTACGGCACGGCCAACAACACGACCTCCTCATAAGGGTTCAACCAAAACTTGTAACAAAGTCCTTATTGAATGTCGGATTACAAAACTTTCAAAATTCCCCACTCGTTTCTCGTTCTAATGTTCTCTCTCATATTCCGGTCTCGTAAATATTAGTCACCATTTATTCGATTTATACCATTTCTTAAGTCCAATCTTACACCCCAACCACTATTAGCAACTCATGCTATCACTCTCCTTTTTAAACTCTCCGGTACCTCAGTATTCCCTCATCATTCCACAAATCCCGACTCAAACATATGTTAACCAAAATACCCGAGTCCTACTCAATAAGGATCACTCTCACATGCACTTCAAATTCCGTTCACTAACTATGAGTCCGAACAACCGCTAAACACCCAACCTTGGTCGTACACCACTCATTATCTATAGGTTGTCTCTGATGATCCAGTCACCTAACTAAAAACTTTGTATAGGCTAACATATCTTCATAGTGTACCCAAATTCTCAAACTTGATGGTTATATCCCATACCATATGCCTTATCGGAGCTATAAGGCTAGGGCGGGCAAAATCATTCTTTCGGCTCACATTCAAACTCTATGCCCGAAGGTCCCGGGGGTTCAATCATCGGAGGTGACACCGGCTCTTGGTGAACATATCTTGCTTGGTTTCTCCACACGTCTTTTGATGGCCTTGACGTGCCACGAAACCCATTTCACATGTCAAATTCCGGATAGGAGTGATGGGAATTAAGACATCAAGTAACTTGGAATGGATAGAAAATTTCCCCAACGCTTTAAATCAATGACCAACACTTGAAAATAAACCCTTGACATGAGTTTCATTCAAACAATGTTGACTTCAACACAAGTTTTTCTAGAACAGAAGCCTTGGTGAAATCATGTCATAATCTAATTCCAATTAAGATGATGATAGATATTTAACAACCTCGACATCATTACTTCAAGAATGAGCATAAGAGTCAAAATTGTTTGACACACTTCTATATTTTTAAAATTTGAGAAACCTTAAGATAAATTTTCTAACCCAAATCAACACCACACACTGTTAGCAAGTGGAAGAATCGAAAGGCAATCCAAGTGATAACTAAGCATAGGAATAAAATTCTGGGTATACCAATTACCCAATTTCGAAAGTTGTGTGCCTTAAGATAAAAATTTTCCCAACACACGGCTTCACAAGCCACTGTACTGAAAGATTAACACTACATGAAACAAGTAAACCATGTTGAGAGCATAAAATCAAAATTTTAACATCTATATCACCATTTTCGAAATATTGGCCTCTTTCATAACAACACTCATAAGATTATAGCTTAATAACATAATTAAACTATGTTTAAGTTACAAAATCAAATCTCGGTCAAATGTCTCAAGTGGTTCGAAAATTTGGGACGAAATTTGAGGGAGAAATTTTCACGCACATTGCTAGCAAAGATAGTAACCTTATAAGACGAATAAACCAAGTTTTATTCATGAAAACTCAAAATTTTGGGCACGAACATCCTAAAATCCGAAAATTAAACTGAACTTTTGGACGAACCACATGAAAGACAAAATCTATCACTAACAACAAAGGTCTGATCAACTAATTACAACAACAAGCACAAATTTTCAAGTATTGACTCAAGAACACAAGCTTTCAAACTCGTCCATAGTGAACAAAATTTCAACCTAAAAATTTTGATTTTTGACCACATCAATGATGTAGAAAGTTAATTACTACCATGAATTGAACAAATCATGTAATTAATTGGTAAAACTCGAAGAAATATGTGTAAATCAAACCAAAATCAATTTGGGGAAAAACGGAGGAGATGAACACACTCATATGGTCAAATTAGAGAAAACGAATGAAGAAAAGTGGAGTAGCAAAGTGTAATCCAAACAATAAATCACAAAAATGGAGTTTTGGAATTATTTTTAGATAAATTTTGATGTTGGAGTTATAAGGTTTGAGGTAGAAATGAAGAAGATACGATAGAGAAAAAACAAATTTTACACGAGTTTCTCGGCTTGTCAGACTCACTCGGTTGAGTACTGAGGCCACTCGGTCGAGTGTAGCTCCACTCGATCGAGTGACCATTTTCCAGAATTTACCGGTTTCTGGAATTTGCCCACTTGGTCGAGTGACTAGTCCACTCGGTCGAGTGTGGCCTTGTACTCACTCGAGTGATCCTCTACGGCTTTCAATTTTCGGTTAAATTGAACTATGATTTCCCTGCAACACAAAGAAATATTCGGGAGTCCACCGACTATCGGTGACCCATCCTGAGTTAGCATCGTACGACATCATACTCACCGTCTTTGACACATTACCTTCATACTCATAAATACCCTACCAACAATCATCATCATTCTTACCCTAATGATAACACTAGCATATTCAAACACGCATATGATATCTACATGCCAAGATTCAGGACTAATGTCCGTCATGCACACACACACCACAATCCTCTTGAAAACATGTTGTACCCATAGTTCTTTCATCCAACTTCCATAAATTATCATATTCCATGTCATATACATACACACACTATAAGAATACATCATATACCACAACATACATGCAACCATACCATGATTCATATAGCTTTACCCATACTCGTATCCATCCACATTGTGACCAACCGAGACAATAGGCACTAGTTTTGATATAAGGGCGCCTACTCATCATAAAACCGACCTTCTAGTGTACTCATGTCGGGTTCATTTTATTAGAAACACCTAGGTTCATTGGTTTAGGTTCCAAAATCGTCGCTCTGATACCACTTTGTAACACCCCCTTCTTGCCCGGCCAAGGCAATGAGAGGATGTTACCATCTCGGTTTCCCAAGGCGGTGAATCGGAGTTGCAATTAAGAAACAATTAAGATAACTACGTTATTTAGTGATTACAAACATGATAAATGAATAAAAAATGGATTCTACAAATACAGCTCAGCTAACAACTATGTCATCTACTCGACTCAACTCCAAGTCCGAGGCTCGTCCCCTCTCCCGCGTGACACCAAATCAACCTGTACATAACCTGCTCCCCATATGATTGAAAATATAATATGGATCGATATAGACCACCCCGAAAATAGATGACAATTTACACATAACCACAACTGGTCAATTTCAATAATATAAGCATATAAGACACGACATATAAAATATGGTTATGCAACATGACAATGAAATGCACATGACACGACCTCCAATCACAACACTCCGTGGCCAACTCCGATACCAGGGACACACCC
Organism: Silene noctiflora; assembly: GCA_009801015.1. Taxonomy (NCBI): domain Eukaryota; kingdom Viridiplantae; phylum Streptophyta; class Magnoliopsida; order Caryophyllales; family Caryophyllaceae; genus Silene; species Silene noctiflora. The sequence continues at coordinate 25,468 of VHZZ01005673.1, forward strand.
CGATACCCACAATCCGGTGACGGCATCGCAGCATCGCCCACCAAAACAGTTGGATCGCAGCTCGTAAAAAGGTACTCCGGACACATCGGTGGTATCGGGCCCGAGAGTAACTTGGATCCCCTGCCATACGAAGTGACTCAACCCCACGTGTCCCTCCATAACTCAAGCCATTAATGTGAACATCCCTCTTGGGGTGGAAAGCCCCAAGAGGCGACCCGAGCATGAGACGGTCTCCCAACCGCCTCACGTCTTCATAAGAACAAACAACACAACCGTAACGCCGCCAACAATCTCCACAAACACATATAATACAATATGAAATACAATGTATACCAACACATCATTCCATATATGAAATAATCATCAAACATGCCTTTTCCTCGTATGAAACGGATACAAACTATGTCAAATACTCGTATATACCAACAATCAAGAGATACCTCAATACATGCCGCACAACTAACATGTTACAATGCAATCCAATGTTATCATGAACCAACAATAACCATTCGTCATCATGCCATCATGAATTACCGAAACTATTATGATACTAACCACATTTACTTCCAACAATCATGTTATAATGCAATAATCACACAACAACGACATATGCAACCATTTGCTCTTATTGAAACCGAATATGATTAACCTACCTTTTAACATTCTTTACAAGCAATCCAATTAATAAGCAAAATCCGTCTCATAAGACCGTCTCATCCTACAATACCACATAATAACAATCACAAGTCATTCTACACTATAATACAACACAAAACCCCTTATTATTACCCACTAATTACCCATATACTAACAATAATTACTAAACATCCCAATTGAAAACCCCAAAAAATTAGGGTTCATAAGATTAGAAAAAGGGTAGATCTCAACTTACAAGGTGGAAGGATGAAGGAGATGGTGAACAATCCCTTAATCCAAGCTTGAATCACATATAAATGTGTTTATGAGGATTTTAGAGAGAAGGAAGAGGATTTGGAGAGAAAAGGTAGAAGATAGAATGAAATATGAGAAATGGGTTTGCGGCTTCTTAAAACCAGTCTGACCAGCGTCCACTCGACCGAGTGCCAATACACTCGATCGAGTGCCACTCACTCGATCGAGTTTCGAGTACTCGATCGAATAACCCTCACTCGATCGAGTACAACCAGTACTCGATCGAGTACAACGCAGTTTTCAACAATGACCAGTTTTCGTAAAACAGTCATATCTCACTCGTTTCTAGGTCATTTTGGGTGTGTGACCTGCCGTTGGAATCGTAAGAGAACAAGATATCATCTCCAATTAGAATAACATCAATACCATGTATAGATCTCAAGTTATGACAGTTTTACGGCGACCCTTCTATAGGCGGACATTATAACCACACCACTAAGTCTATTATAGGTTATACTCGGTCCACTTTATAGTCATACTTCACTATCGAGTAGACAAGGATCCCCTCACGCATCCCAAGGGTCTTTTGTGGTTCCCAAAATATCCGGGTATCACAGATAGTTGAGTTTCATTATAAAATTTTGACTTGTAATATTATCATGTATTGCCAAAACTTTTTTAAAACTAATGATGTTCATGTATTGGATAACTGAACCAATCAACGGACATTTCAAAAAGAAGTGATCTTTATCTTCAAAAGGATGATTTCACAAAACAAAATGAGATGAGGTTCGACATTAATATAACTTTTAAGAAGTCTACCTTTCGTAGTGAGGCCATCAACGCAATTTTTCCAAATAAAGAGTTTTAATTTTGGAGGATTATTTAGTTTCCAGATCCAGAAGAATTTACATTTGTCAATACTTTGTCGAACAAACCTTGTGCTAACCAATTTGTTGTTTTGGTAGAAAAAGTTCCATCCGTAGACAACCCAAATAAGGGTATCTGGAATATCATTATCTGACATTAGAATATTAGTTATCTAATTAACAATATCGTTATTCACTAAATCAAATAATTTACAGACATCCCATTGTTTATTAGGGGTAATGAAATCTTTAACTTATAGATTAAGATCACCAGTATTATCAGCATCTATAATGCTTGTAAGAGGATACGAAAAGACCCAATTATCAGAACATAATTTAACGTGGCTATTATTACCTACCTGCCATCTTAACCTTTTTGTTAATAGAGTTCGAAGACTCATACGTTTTCGCCATTGGCAAGAGGAGACAGGACTAGGCTTATGTTCAAAGAGTGAATAATTTCTCAAGTATTTTTTAGTTATCACTTTGGCCCATATACTTTCTTATCAATAAGAATTTTCCATAGAAATTTCATTTTGAAAGCTTTATTAGCTGTTTCAGAAGATTTAATCCCTCATCCACCAACCGATTTTGGTAAACAAACTTTATGTCAACCAATCAAATTAGAGGAACGCTGAGAAGGATTTGTATTCCAAAGAAAGTCATTATTAATTTTATCTAATCTATTATGGATCGATGAAGGCAGAAGGAAGCTTTTCCCCTTTGAAAAGTTCTCTTGGCGGCTAAATTAGCCTTGACAATAACTAGTCTACCTGCTTGCAATAAGGAATTCGCTTTCCATTTCGATAATTGAGGGCAAAAAGATTGAATAATACTTTCGAACGTATTTTTAGTCACTCTGCTGTCAATTATAGGACATCCTAAACACTTACTCAAATGAACTTCTTCGTTCATTCGAAGAATGCCTCTAGAGGATTCACGAAGAGAACGATCAATATTTCTAGTGCATTGTAAAGTGGATTTGTCAAAATTAACAAATTGTCCTAATATTGTGCAAAATTTATCTAAAATAGACTTAATGGTTCTACAACTCTGATTAGAGGTTTTAGCGAAAATGATAGTATCATCTGTAAAAGTATGAAATATAATTTTCCCACTCCAAATCCAATTCTAATGCCAATATCACTAGAACTAAGATCACTATTTTTTTAGAGATCTAGCTAAAATCTCAACCCTTTGTCTTACCTTTTGTTTTTCCATACCTCTCTTACACCCAACTTCGTGTTTATCTTTATAATAATAAGATACAAATTCTTGTGTAAACGATTTAATAAGAGAATAACTGAAGATAAAATTGTAACTTTGTTAGTTAATTTTAGAAATTGTTTTGATTATATTACAAATTAATGTTTTATGAATATAATTTATACGTGTTTTACTCAACGCAATACTTTTTCTACAATGTTTTCCATTTTTGTACTCTTGACAAAAAAATCACTAAATCATTTCTCTCAAATTCTAATGATTACGTCTCTCAAATCAACCAAATTTATTCATTATAATTCTATTACTTTGAATGTAAAACAAGTATTTGACTTCTAAAATGCAAATTATTGACGAATTTAATGTTTCTTAAATTTCGTTTTGGTAGTTTAATTGCTTTATCATAGGGGCGATGTTATATGGAAGGAGGAAGAAATGGACATCTAGTGGTGGAAGGGGGTGGCAGAGGTGCGTCCTAGCCGGTGTATAATGGTTCACCGACGAGATGGAGGGGGCGGTGTGCGGGCCCAATGTACGATGACCTCCTAATAGAGAAGTGATGCAGGTGTGGAGGGTCCGCAGTAGTGAGAAGTATGCATTGACTTTTCAGTGTCGTTGATCAACCGACCGATGGTTGGTAGGGGTGGCTGGAGTTGGGTCCTATGTGAGTAAGTGGTTGTTTGGGTAGGTAGTTAGGACTTAGGATAGGAGATAAGTGGAAATAAATGAAGAAAATGATAGGAAAATGAAAACGAATAAATTTTTTAACTATGTACTATTATGAGTAAAATGTGTTGTGAAATGAATACCCTTCATGAATAGCCGCTACAAGTATTTAGAGTCAAGTATTTAGAGTTACAACAATTCCGCTAAATTATTACTATTATTATTATTATTATTATTATTATTATTATTATTATTATTATTATTATGATTATAGCCTTATACTCTTATTATAAGTATTAAGATTTATGTTTCATAATTGAGTTATTATACTCTCGGAACATATAGAATAAACTATGATTGAATCGTTATACTCTTGGAACATCTAATATGGAATCAGGGACGAAGCTAGAATAGGGTTATAGCACGGGTCGGTTTTCATTTCGTTCTTCATCTCTACTCAATTTATCATAGATGTCGCACCGTTATTTTAGTATTCCCGGTGAAATTTTCTACAGTTATTTATCTGGTTATATAAACCATAAAAACTAATATTTATTTGAGTTATTTAATGAGAATACTCTAAGCTATTAAAGTGCTTCTCAAAATACTCCACACTCAAAATTAACTACCAATATAACCAACTATACTACCCCTTACCCTCTAATAGACTTGCTCCCATTTAAATTCTTCTACTTCTCTCCTTTTAGATTTCTCCATTATAGTTTCTAATTTTTTTTTTCTATGTCCTATTCCTCAAACACTTCTGTCTTAAGATCAACATCAATTAGTTCATCTTATTTTCAATTTATACTCAGCAATAATCAACTAACTTCAGTCATAAATTAGACCACCCAAGATATCCCACACAAAAGCACATAATTATAACGGAAATATCATACACGCTATGCAACAATTGTGCATCAGATCTAATGGAATAAGAGAGTTAATAGAAGAAATGGGAAATGTAATCACAAAAAGAATGATTTTTCACATATTTTCGAAAAACACCAGTCATCGAAGAATCAAAGAGAGAGCATGTGGGTTAATTTCTTCAAACATCATGTTTTTCTCAAAGTTTTTGCCGAGATTGATCCTTACTATTCATACAAACAGATGATTAAAACACTAAAATTCAGACTTCATGAGGAACGGGGAAGAAAAAATTCTTGAACATTACAAACCTGAACTACACAACATGGTTTACAATCTTTGATAGCACAAAAAACTTTAATGGCGTCTTGGAAAATGAAGTAGGAATGTAGGATCATCAATGGTGTT
>VHZZ01005676.1:56424-67112 GCA_009801015.1 Silene noctiflora
CATTCACTTTGATTATCTACTACCTCGGTTATTCCGAGATGGTAACACTCTCAATTATCCGGGAAGTCCTAGTATAGGCTCTTGGATAAATGGGGGTGTTATAGATTGTCGGCCATTATGTTGAAGAAAACATTGGTACCACTGTCAGTAATAATAAGTCTCGAAAGACTATGTCTGTTGATGTTGATGTATTAATGTAACCTTGTAAAATAATGTTATAAATGTTATGTCTTTTATGTTTTAGAAATTGTCTTGGAAAATATTTTTTTTTCAAGGAAAAAAAACGTCTTACCTTTTTTCTATAATAAAACTGAAGTCGCTAAAATTATCGAGTTGAAAACCCGAACAAATTACGAAAATAGATTTTTGATGTAAAAATTGTGTGGGGTATATTAAAGTAAGAGGGATAAATGATGAAAGAGAATGATGAGGAATAAGTGTAAATTATTGTTGGAGGTGTAAAATTGAAAAGTTGAGGAATAATGAGGTGGATGAGAAAGAAGTAATAAGAGAGAGCGGAATGAGGAAGAGTATTGAGCATGGTTGTGGATGGTCTAATATATGCATTAATTTCAACTCATGAGTTTGCTTCTCTTTTTTTCTATGCACGTATTTAAGTAAGTTAAGAAAAGAAAGTTTGATAATATCTCACATTGAACCGGAAAAAATGATTTATTCAGTTATTACTTCAATTTTTCATGATATTTTGTGTTAAAACTTTCTTTTATTAAGTTATACTCCCTCCGTCCCGGTCAATTTTTATCCATCGGTTTTGGCACAAAGACCAAGGAAAGAGGAGGGAGCCAATTACTAAATGATAAGTGGAATAAATTGAGTGTCAATGATCAAATTGTTCATTAAGTTCATTCTCAAAATAGAAAGAACAACAATTGATTGAGACGACATCCCAAAATAAAAAAGGACAACAAATGACCAGCACAGAGGGAATACTTAAATATATGTCCTAATGGCACATTTAGACAAATCGTTTTTTTTTTTTAAATCATTACTCTTTTGTTTAATTTTACCTAACCGAAAGAACTAATTTGCTATTGCGTGTAGAAAACCTCTGCCGCCAAATAGAACTCGATTCTCAATAACTATTGGAGCATGTTCCCTCTTATATTTTATATATCCTCTCCTCCCCGCTTAGCACTTTTTTTTAAGGGCCTGTTTGGAATAAGAGTAATTATCTATAAATAATATAAAAAGACAATCTAAAGCACCAAAACTCACCATTCTCCTTTTTAATAGAGATTTAACAAGCCACATCATCACCATATTTTTTTCAAAAAAAAAAAGTAAAAAAAATTTGGAACATTAAACATAAATGTGTGAGCATAATAAACATTAAACTTTGTCTTTTCATTTTAAGAGTAAATTAATTAAGAACAATAAAACATAAATATAAATGATAAAATTTTAATGTTGAGGTTTTACTTTTTATTAAAGAATTGAGTTTTTAAATATTTTATTGATTTTTAAGTTTAGAGTATGCAAATTAAAAATATAATATAAAAGTACAATTATGTTTAGTTAATGTGAATATTGATCCCTGTATTCTCAAGTTTACATAACGACAGTGTTAAAGTTGTGTGACTAGAATTGTCAATACAATCACGTACTTTTGTACTATACTTTGTAAAAAAAACGGACTACAAAGGTATTGATATTAACTATACAACTGATAGAGTTAAATATGTACCGCTATTTTAATTTTCAAATAAATAATTCAATGTCATCTTTATACAATATTATAAATATGCAACACTGAACATCTTATTAAGCCATGTGTCGTGAAAAAAAAAGTCATTTTCGATTGTCATGTGTCACATGCTTATAACCAAAGATTTTTTTTAAAAAAAAAAAATCTAAGTCACAACACACACATATTAAAAAACAAAATAAAAAAATTGATGCGAACCTTTTATCTACCTCTCATAACCTTGGTTATCAATTTACCTATTTATTTAACTTTATTACCCTTACATAATGATGACCTTTATGCTTTCCCCTCACCATTATATAACAATCATAATTCCATTTTAGTAAAAAATTTGTTATGCAAAATATACATAGATAAGTAAATTATTTTTTAACTTTTTCTTTATTATATATTGAATTAATTAGAATCTTATTTATTAGTTTTGTAATTTCAAATTTCAGGAGGATGATATATACTCACATATCAATAACATTGCATGAAATTGGCATTATGGCTATGAATCTTCTTTATAATTTTTTTTGGTTTGAATGACTTTTTTATTTTTTGTCGACTTTTCTTTTTCTATATTGGTGTATATGCAATATCAAATGATTGCATGAATCTCAAATAAGTGGTTGACAATTTACATTATAACCATTGGAATATCAATTGCCAAAAGTTTGTAAATTGTACTATATTGTCTTTCACTCTTTCATACACTTTAGTTCTATATGTAACACTTCTAATTTTCTTCTATTTTAATTTTGTCTAACARGTTACAAATCAAATTGCTTAGTCAAAGTGTTGAAGAAAGATGCAAAGATATCAATTTGACATTTTAATAGCGTTATAAGGAGTAAATATTTTGCATGATTATTGTTAAAAACGATATTTATTCTACAATGATGCATTTAAGCCTTCAAATAATTTTCCGTTTTACATCAAATATATTCTTATGTAATTCACAATAATTTTTGGATAAATGTTTTTTTTAAATGATTTGTACATACTTTCTTTTCTCATTAATTAGGAAATGTAATATTTCTTACGGAGTATAATAGTATTGTTTTATTACAAAATTGGATTAATGAACAGGAAACTATATTTGGAATCGTATATGCATAAATCTCTATTTTATTGTGTCATTCCATAAAACGCGTAGTTAGCTTTGCCCATCTTTTACTACTAATAATAATTACTGGAGTTCCCCTCTAGAATTTTGCTCCTTATAACATCATCTTACTTTTCTCTTAAATCTAATCTTATATGTATCACGGAGTATATATTAGAACATAAAATGTGACATTTTAAAAATATGTATCCAATTTTCTTGAAATTCATCAAAATAGTTGTTAAAATGGCTCACTTAAAGTTCATCAAGAACAAGAGATATATAATTATATTTCATTGTTATATTTATCGACTTTGTATTTATTCTACAAATTTTATTCGCATAAGTCACATGCCTTTAACTAATTGCTAATAGCTAAAATTTATTATCTAGGTATTTCACTATAAACCATGTTTTTTACATAGAAGTGTCGATCCATAAAACTAATAGTCATGTTTTGATAATAAACGAGTAAAAGATAAAAAAGCTTGAGAGAGTAACACTACCACCCTATCCTTATTTTATTAATCTTAAACACTCGCTTGTGGTAAACCATAATAAGGAGCTAAATTTGGACATTATAAATTCAAAAATGTGTATGTACAAAATTTTAACTTTTATCGACTGGTTTTTTAATTCCATAAACAAAAAAGTTGAGACAACAATGTATAACAATCTTATGCATATCATTCCCTATTATTATAATAAGTCGCATATTTAGCAAATGACACAAATAATTAGAAAAGCAAACTTACGAGTAAAGCTGGTACAAAATTAAGAGTATAATGGGTGTATTATGTGAGTCATCGAGTCATTAAGTTATATGTAAAATTAAGTGATAAAATATCGTTATTATTCATTGATTTAGTTATTACATGTTTACCTGCATTATCTTACATTTCTCTTCTCACTAAAGTTAGTATGCAATAATGAATAGAATTAGATATCCATTCTTTTATTTCTTTACTAGATAAAAAATGGGCCAAGTATTTTCAAGCGCACCAAAACAATATAACATGTACTAAAGTATGAAAACTAGCCCGTGCATTGCACGGGTACGAAAACTAGTTAAAGGAGTAATAAAGCTAAAATGAACTAAAAAAATGGAGGGAAAGCATGGGGTTGGAGATAGAAATGGATAAAAATGGGGAAATATAGTGTAATTGTCCCTTCATTAAGGGAGTAATTGTTACCTACTCCCCCCAGTAATGCATTAAGGGAGTAATGCATTACCTCTCTCTGGAGGTAATAATTGTTACCACCAACCACCAATCTCCTCCTATTTCTTCTTATTTTATTTCTCATTATTCCCTTAATAATTACTCTCATTCTAAGCAAGCTATAAATGGTAAATGGACTCCCTCTTATTTATAACATAAGGGATACCTAATACTCCATACATATAATGTTAATGGCTTGGTATTGACATTGATAATAACCAAGTCAAAATTTGGTTGTCAAGTCTTACTCTGTGTAGATGATATTGCAAACTACTCCCTCAGTCCCGGTTATTTGTTGTCCTTTGATTTTGGCAAAAAAATTAAGGAAAGAGGAGAGGGTCAATGACTAAATAACAAGTGGAACAAATTGAGTGTGAATAGTCAAATTGCTCTTCAAGTTCATTCTTAAAATGGAAAGAACAATAATTTACTGAGACACCCCACAATGAAATAGGACAACGAATGACCATAACTAAGGGAGTATAAGCTTTTCCGCCTTACACGGCGGTTCCAAACGATCTACTAAAACAAATAATAACTCATTAAATGAAAGACTTGATTACATAAAAGATCTATTTTACAACCTCTTTGTATAAGAGCACATTACACAAGAATTTGTAAAAAATCATATGGTGTAAGTAATAAGAGTCCCTCTGACATTGGATGGTAAAATACATTTTGTTCATAATTTAATTATTGTAAAGTCGCAGATAATAGAGCTAAGATCTCATTTTGCTGGAGAGAAAGGGGGGGACATGGGAAATGTACTTAATGATTGAATTTACACGGGAAGTTTGTATTCATCGACATTTGACAGCAAATATAGATTTATGTAAGGTGGTTTTACATAAAAATTATATTTATGTAAGGTGGTTTTACATAAAAATTACGTGAAACGGATAAAAATTACAAGAAACTCATACTCATATTAAAAGTAGCTATTAAATTGTTATAACTTGAGAATGGTTTGTTGAATCAAAGTCCTACTTAGCTAACTATTTTAGTGGTACATAATTTCAATGAACATGTTACATATACGTGCTTAATTCCAAATTATTTACACAAATTCTAATGTGTGACGGCCAATATCCGTCACAAGCTTATAACGGGTCAAATAAAATCCACATGGGAGGATAAAGACAAGTCATTTGTGATTCTCTATGCATTCTACTTTTTGTCTTATCTACCTATGTGGGTGATACTTGATCCGTCACAAGCTTGTAACGGATATATCCATAACATAAGGCTCTTATTTTTGTTACCCTCAGGCCTCAACAACAACATAGGACTTTTCTGTGTAGGTTAAACTCAGCGTTGCTAAATATTTCTCCAACATTTAGCTATATGTAGGTTAAACTTAGCTCATTAATATCCTTGCTCCTTTCTTTATTCTAATCTCACACTATGTAAGTATTATATACTTAGGGCTTGTTTGGTTCACATAAGGGAATTAAAGTTCCCGGGAACTTCAAGTTCACATGAATTTCCAATTCACGTGAATTTCCAAAAAGTGTTTGGTTTGCATGTGGGAAGTTAATTCATGTGGGAACTTCCAATGACCAAGGGGGGCTTGGTGAGTGACTTCCCACATAATGGAGGAAGTAGATTCATCTGGAAAATTCTACTTCCCATGATTTTGGCAACCAAACAACATCATACTTTTACACTTCCTAGGAAGTTCAATATCCCATGATTTTAATGGGCAACCAAACAAGCCCTTAGTATAAGCTTATTGTCACGTGGTGTGGATTATTATGAATGTGAGTAGAAGATAAATTATAGGGGTATGATGAATGGTTTCAATGCATGAATACATCTAATATAATTATTATTATACGGGGTATGATGAATGGTTTTCAATGCCTGAATACATCTAATAATTCTTAAACTCTTATAAATTTAGTTTAGTTTAGTTTAGTTTAGTTCAGCTCACATAACTTCAATTCAGAAAAGTTAAGTTCAATCATACCCATTAACCTTTAAGTTAAGTTTATCTAAGTTCAGTTCAATTCTTATAAGTTCGGTTAAATTCTTAGGTTCAGTTCAGCTCAGTGGCGGACCTAGGAATTTAGTGCCGGAGGCACTAAAACATCTTTTGTAGAATATAATACATTTTAGTACTTGCTATAATAACAATTGGAAGTGGTTTAATGGTTTCGAATTTGGCAAGTCAATTGGAAGGTGAGGGGTTCGAATCATATATCAAGCGATTTTTTCATAATACATATTTGAAATAGCCAACAAATTACATGGGCCAAGGCCCAGTAGCTACCAAGAACCGAACAGATACTTTGGTGAGGATTGATTAATGTTTTAGTGGAAGAGAGGAAATAAGATTTGTTTCTTTCAATAAGGGTAAGGTGTGAAAAATTTATAAGAAAAGTGCGTAAAAGAGTAAAACAGATACTTTGGTGAGGATTGATTAATTTTTTAGTGGAAGAGAGGAAATAAGATTTGTTTCTTTCAATAAGGGTAAGGTGCGAAAAATTTATAAGAAAAAGTGAGGGAAAGAGTAAAAGTGGTAGTTGAAAGAACAATAGCGATAAAGTATAGGGTTAGTAGTAGACATGTCAAAAGTGACCCGACCAGAAAAGGTTGACCCGAGACCCGAAATGACCCGAACTACATCACCTGAAAACCCGAACAGACCCGACCCGACCCGACCAGAACATGACCCAAACTCTTGACCCGTAACTGACCCGACCCGAAAATGACCCGATTCTAAAACCATCCAACCCGAAAATGACCCGACAAAACATAACTCTAATTGAACGGAAAAGACTTGAAATGAATTTTTTCTCTCTTATTCATTGACCCGAAAATGACCCGACCCGATTACCCGAAACTGACCCGACGGACAAATCCGAAATAGACCCGAAACCCTAAATGACCCGAGGTAACCCAAGTTAACCCGAAATCAATGAAAAACCCGAACTGACCCGACCCAAAACCCGACCCGTTGACCCGATTTGCCAGGTCTAGTCAGTAGTATATGTGTTTTTAAAAAGAATAAAATAAAAATAAAAATAAATCTTATTAAAGTGATCTAGGATTCTAGGAAGTAGAAAAGGGTGAATTCCGGCGTGAGTGGAATCATCAGGAAAAGCCCTAGTCGCAGCGCAGAGAAATCAGGCATCCCCTTCCCTTGTTCATCTACTTCTCCTTGTTGAACGTTAACAAATTAAGTTGGTTCGCAATGTCGATGTCTCTCCTTAGATCTCGAGCTTCTCAGCAACTCTACCCTAGAAACTACACTCTTCTCAAGACTTCCCTCAGGCTTCTCTGTACAACGTCGCCTCCTCCTTCTCCGCCGCCTCCTCCTTCTCCGCCACGGAACGCTTTCGTTTCAGCCCTCAAATTTGGACTATTTGCCACCGTCACTGCTGCCTTTGCTACTGTTGGCTATGCCACTTACGGTTTGCGTCTTTCTTTTTCTTTTTCTTTTTTCTTCAATTCTATCTTGCTGTTTCTTCAATGCCAACCTCATTTAATTCATTACACCTCATCTGTCATGCACCTTAATTGGGGTGAAAACAATCTACACTTCCCACCCACTCAAATTAGACGGAACCGATATTTTGATGTTCCTCTCAGGGTTTAGGTTTTCGGGAGTATGTCCTAGGGGTGATATTTTGACATTAACCAAGCAACGTCTGACGACTGCTAAAAAACATCTTATTTCTGATGTCGCTCTCAGATCGTATCTGATATTGCTCACAAACTCCTGCCACTGTCAACCGTCCTTCCCACCACCATCATTGAACTTGAAAATACTCGCTGTATAATGGAATTAGTGGGTTGAAGTAAAGGGGAGAAGGAGAGAGAATGTGGCTGGGATGGGGATGAGAGGAGTCAGAAGGTGGCAGGAGTCTGGGGGAAGTAGTGAGAAGCGAAATGTGTGGCTAGGTTAAATGAGGCTGTGGGTCGTGGCTGGTTAGGTAGCGTGGAGGAGGAAAGATTGAAAGTGGCCGGGGTGAGGAGAAAAGCAGGTAGGAGGTTTCTGGTAGGAAAAGGGTGGAGAGATGTTATCTGGGTTATTGGATTGGAGGAGGAAGAGATGAGAGGCAAGGTGTGTGAGTTATGCAAGGAGAGAAGGTTGTCGAGGTTGAGGATAGGAGAGGAAAAGGTTACTAAGGTGGAGGGGGAGGGGAGCAAAGAAGGTGAGTGGAGGAGGAAGAAAGTGGCTCCGATGGAGGAGTAACGATTATAGACTAATTAGAGCTAAGTTATATTTTCCGTTAAGTCAAACCCAATTGTTGACTTTCATACAGAAAATGTCAAGTACCTTTCGACCTTGGACAAATAAAATATTAGGTACCAGATTTGCAGGTGAGCTAAATATTGGGTACTTTTTGACAAAAAATCCATTGTATAATTTCTCTTGTGTGTGATTGTCAAACTTATTTTCAAAAATAGTGGCATTGTCATCAATATTATTGGAAGTATAACTGTGATGGAGCAGCGTCCTATCAAATGTGGCAATCAATGTGGTTTCTGCTTGCAGCATACACGGTAGATGAACTGGACAATAAGACAAAAGCATTTCGCGCTTCTAAATATTCAACAGAAGATGATGGATCTACTATCAGTGTGAGTGTTACGACTAATGTTCTGTTTCTCTTGTAATGGGATATTCTTGAAGTCTTGTTCAGTTCTCCATGAACTTGCATAATGTGTGCATATTTGTTTGTGTGATGCTTTATTGTTTCATTAATTCAGTTATCAACAATATGGATGGATTATTTGGCCATTATACTGGAAATGAAGGGATTTTTTTAACCTTTTTCAAAGTTGCAAAAAAAAAAAGTTTCTTCACACCTCATGCCTCTGGTCATACATTGATGCATATTTTCAAATGTACAGTTATACATTGAAATGCTTTGTTGGTTTCTTACAAAACAACTTTTTTCTTATTTTGTAGAAACTTCAATCTGCTGTTGTATCAGGTATACTTCTCTCTTCCTTTCTGAGTCTTCTTCCAATTGAATGTGGTTGATATACTTGCTCGGTATCCATATTAAAGAATGAAATAAGTTTCTTTTCTCTCTTATGTTTACTAGCTGCTATACATTGCTTATTCAAGTGATAAATAACTTGGACGACAAGGCTATCTAGTGCTTAATTTTCTTGAAAAGACAATAATTTACTCTATTAAAGTACACTATTTTACTCATTGAATCATGGGCGCCATCCCATATCAGCCCTGAGAGAGTTAGTTTGATAACCATTTATCTTTCGAGTGTTGCATTTTAACTTGAGTAAGCTAAGTACATTTTGCTTTGCTAATTAAGCCATCTGTAATCTTCTTCAAGACTAGAGATCTTAGCTTTAAAAAGCGGGTCTAGCGCTCGTTTAGGCGGAAGACACACTGAAACAATAGCCAAAACTTTCGAGGGCCTGCCGCCATCCTGCCTATGCACCTCTATACATTTTCTATATTTTTTTCTTGTAGATTTTTTTTTATCACACCCTTCGCTTTGCCCCTGTCATTCCTATACTTAAGCTCCTTTGATGATGGCCCCAAGAAAAGGTACACTTGTCACACAGTTTTATTTGAGATATAAAGGTTGTTATGGTTTGTTTAATTAAATAATGAACTAAGACTAAACTAATAGTAAGATGAGTAAGGTCGATGATTTTAAAGGTCTTGGGTCAAGCACAAATCCGCGACTTAATACCAATTGATCATTGAAATCCAGTCCTACTTAATAATCTTGACTAACTTACCGTGAATTATGAAATTCCAGTTCTCCCTTAATAATTAACTTAAAACCTATCCCGTTCTTAAGTCTTTACTAGCCCTAACTATTGAACAACCCTAACAAATAAGATTTAATCTAATAGCAACAATAATGATTAGAGAATTCGACAAGGGATAAATAGTACATACAATCTAGTTGTACTTTAGATATATGTTAATTGCTCCTAACTCGTCCTAAATATCAATATTCTATAGTTAATTAACAAATTATGTTCAATTAACTAAACTAACAATCAAACGATGAGATAGATGATCTTAAAATAACATTCATAAGATTAAGAGCAAAGCAATTAACTATAGTCAAGATAAAGATTAGAACCTTCAAACTCACAATTGAATAATAAGTGCTTCAATGGGTAGAACCAAGAAGGGATGAATTGTTTCAGTGTTATCTTTTTAACAATGGTTTGAATCCCATTACCTTTCTAACAATGATTTCAATCTTATCTGGCATTCCAGCGCCTGCTAAGACAATTGACTTCTACCTAGATTTGAGGAGAAAGATTGAGGAGCAAGTTCGAGTAAGGGACTTTGCTATTCTATTTCATCTTTGCCTTCCGTATTTACATTCCCTTGTGTCATATCTGATTAATATCCTTTATTACTTTCCCAGGGATACACTGAACCACTGTCAGATAAGCTCCTTCCTGATTTGCCTCCTCAATTGCAAAATAGCATTTTTACACTCGTGGTGGATCTAAACGAGACATTAGTGTACTCTGATTGGAAGGTTAGCTGCTAATTTGATCTTTTCATAGTTAATTGTATGTCTTATGTTGTGAGCCTGTACATCTCATGATATAGAACGGGTAGATTTGAATGAACGAATTTGAATTTAGTAAACTTGCAGCGGAATTTGTATTTGTGTTTTAAATTGCAACGTGAGGTTGC
>VHZZ01005677.1:62411-75262 GCA_009801015.1 Silene noctiflora
TTTTTTTGGTGTGATCATTTCTTTACATTTGAAAAGGTCTATATATACACCACATTTTCATATTGCATGGGTTGAAAATTTTTTTAAAAAAAAAACTCACCCATTTACTCATGTTGGCCGGTCCTTTCTAGAGAAAAGAAGACCTTGTTTTCTTCATTTTTCCATCAAAAATTTGATCAATTAGTTGATCATAATTTAGACCTGGCAAATCGGGTCAACGGGTCGGGTTCTGGTCGGGCCAGTCCGGGTCGGATCAGTTCGAGTCTTTCATTGATTTCGGGTCGCCTCGGGTCATTTCGGATTTCGGGTCTATTTCGGGTTTGTTCGTCGGGTCAGTTTCGGGTAATCGGGTCGGGTTATTTTGGGTCGGTCATTTTCGGGTCAATGAATAAGAGAGAAAAAGTCATTTCAAGTCTTTTCGGTTCAATTAGAGTTATGTTTTGTCAGGTCATCTTCGGGTTGGGTGGTTTCAGAACCGGGTCATTTTCGGATCGGGTCAGTTACGGATCAAGAGTTTGGGTCATGTTTGGGTCGGGTTGGGTCGGGTCGGGTTTTCGGGTCACATTCGGGTGATGTAGTTCGGGTAATTTCGGGTCTCGAGTCAGTCTTTTCGGGTCGGGTTACTTTTGTCAGGTCTAATCATAAAACCTCTTTTAAATTCACAACAAATAATATATATCAAATAATATTATTAGTGTAATAATATTATTAGTGTAATAATATTACCTGTATTATACAAAACTTTCTACATATTATCTAGTTAGTAATTGTAGAAGGATTTGGGATAGTCTTGGGTGCATTCCAAAGGAGGACTGACTAGTTAATAAATTTGTAGGAATTTGGGATAGTTTTGGGTGCTATCCAAAGGAGGACTTCTATCTTGAAGTCTTGGAGGATCTTGCCATTTCATAGCTCAAGAATAACATCAAGGAAGGTGTCCTTGAGTTGTGCCCAAATTATTTCTATTAGCAGTATAAGGAAATTCATCTTTTATGGGTTTGAACCATCTTTTATATAGTTTTTTCTTGCATGCATGTGTGTTAAGACCATAATCATAAATTAGTTAGTAATTTATCATTTCATTAGAATGGTCTAGTGATATCTTAAACAAACAATTATAACCCTTCAAGACATACAACATGTGTGATAATATTTCCAGGATTATCAATGATTCAATGGAGATAATTTTATACTACTAATTTTACAGGAACCATCAAATTTCAACTGATCATTATCCCGCGGCCATTGGTACCTTTACAAGGTATGGTTTCGATTTTTTTAGATGGGTCAGATTATGAGATTACCATGAAAGATAACCAGGCAAGTTGATAATTGAAATGATTCAATACCTCATCTCAGCCTAATGATGCAAGGTATATATCAACTATATGACAATTTACGGTGTCTAAAGCTATTAGGGTATATTTACCAATTCTTAGTGGGAAATGGGAATACAGTATTAATACACAATATTTACCAAGATATTATTATGTCTATTACTCTGTAGAAGGTATGTTTGTGCGGTTGAACGAACCAAATAAGAACTTGTACGAGGAATACATTTTGTTTCATACAATTGTTTTCTAAAAGAAAATGTAAAACATTTACAATTAAGTATTACAGATGATTGTAAAGCTGGGCAAAGTTGACTCGACTGAATGTCCCGCACTCGACTGATCGAACCCGATAATTTTGAAACAGACCCGAATCTAGGTTGAACAAATAAACAATAACAACCTTATTGTCACAACCTGAACAAAGTTGTGACCGTTTGTCAATCCGATTGGATGACTCGATAACGAATTAACTTAATAATGGTCCAAATAAGATTATTTTGACATTCCATCTTAAGCCTTGTTCTTTTTGGCTAATAATAGCTGAACTGAATTTAATGGAGCTGAATTTGAATTGAACTGAATTTAATGAATTTGAATTAAACTGAACTAAAGTGAAGTAAGAGTTAATTTATGATGAGATAAGCCGAATTGAAGTGAACTGAAATGAATTGAAATGAACTAAGGCCTGTTTGGGGACTTGAATTTGGAATTCAAATCCAGATTTGGGCCAATTCCGGTGTTTGGGAACATCAAAAATTTGGAAATGGAATTGGTCAAATCCTCTCCCAATTCCAACCTGGTACAAAATGGAKCATTTAAAATGACTAYCCTCACCCCGTTATTTCAATTCTTTTGTTAAATTTTTGTCYCTTGGATGTACGCTSCTCTGGTCTCCCTCTCCCTTGACTTTCAATCAACATAAATTTTCTTCTTTGTCTGCCATGAAAATCAATAATGCAAGTGTGCATTTAACTAATCTTCAATTATTTCCTAGCGATTCTTCATATCTCTATCATTTTACACAATTAATCTCAGATTTATTATAGTTTTGGGGTTAATCACTTTTTTTTAATCTCATTCTTTCCAGAAATTTGATATACAAAGCTGATTATGGTGATTAATTTTTGCTAGTACGCGTATGGGATTGTGAGAATTATYTGTGGATATGATTTTTTTATTTGTGAGGATCATGTAATTTATTATTTATCAATATAAATAATTCTTATATTTCCAAAAAGAATTAATTCTAAGAATCTTCAAAGCTCAAAACACCATTGTGGAAATGAATCTAATTGAATTCCAAGGTTACCCAAACATCTTTTTAGAATTGTAATTGGAATTGAATGCCACCATTTCAATATCTRGAATCAAAATCTTGAAATTAAAATCAATTATAAGTTACCAAACACTCCCTTAAATGAAATTTAAAAGAACACGACCTTAATTGCTGTCACTCATAAGTTATAACTAAAATATATGGACTTACGGAGTATAAACAATTTCACTATGAAATTATAGATCCAAAATTAAAAACATAAGATAATACTCCGTATATATATATTGATCACAAATTCTCATTGAAGACGGGCACTATCCGTCACAAGCTGAAGACGGATAGTGTCCCCTCACAATAAAATAAGTGGGTGGAAAATGGATGCCTTTGTATATTGATAATCGGACTCGGTATTGACCCGACGCCGACTTCGATCTGTCACCCAATTCCCATTTCTACGAGATGAGTAATACTTGTCCTTTATCCTTATCTTTTCCTTCTTCTGCAACTCTGAAATTTTGTTAATTGAGATGTTTATAATTCGACTTTGATTATATTGCAGTGTTGCTACTGACTGTGGACCTTTGTAATAGTCTCTGACTTAATGAACTTGTCTCCCCAACTTCAATCATTCATACAGACACTAATTTCTCATTAAACTCAACCACCTAATTTCTCTGCAGTTCAACTACATTCATCAATTTTAATTGATTTTACTTGATTTTTTTGTCAATTTTAAAGATACCTTTTAAGTAAACTTCTCAACAACTTGTCTGGGTTTGTGTCTGATTGTGTATAAAATGAAGAGCTGCTTCTTGGTTTACTCCATTGTGTCTTTTTATTGCTGAAATTTCATGCATTTCTGAAAATTCTGGTACATTTTTTTTTTTTTTTTTTCTACTATATACACGTTATTTGAGAACTTTTGTACTCTTTTCTTATCTGATGCAGTATCTTGATAGACAATCTTATACTCCTTTCGTCAAAATCATGTGTTCACTTTTCTTCTATTCGGATATTTTAATCAAAGCTAAACAAACGAGTGGACTGTAAGGAATTATCAATCCGTTCAATTACGAGTTTTTGACTTTATGAAAGGAATGAGGGTAATTAAACCACTTCAAAAGAAGTGAGTTAATATGGTACAGAAATTTTTTTGCCATTGAATAGCCGATTACTTTGATTTTGCATTTTTAGGAACTGGTATATCGTTGGTCCAGTGGAGCAAATTTGAGAATAGGAGAAGTTGCTTAGATTTCTTTTGTGCTTCAAGCATCATTCAACCTGCAGTTGGCTGGTTGTAACAATTAAAACAATATGGAAGTCCAGCTATCTGGATGAACAGCGTTGCCGAAGTTTAGCGCAAAGTCTGATTGAAGTATGGCGAGAAGTAAAAGGGAGAATGTTGAGAAGACTAGGATCAAATTTATATTCCGGCTACAGTTTCATGCTAGTCATGTAAGTTCTCATCTATTCGGAATTTTCATGCACCCTTGTGTCATATAAATTTTCCATCTTTTTGACGTCAAGTCCTTGATTTTTCATTGTAATTTTGATAAAATAGTTGAAAAAGGAAGACTGGTGAGAAGAGAAAATTAATTATACAAGACAAGGTATCCTCAAGTCATGATTTATAGAGAACTATACAATTAAAGCAACGATGTCTTTCGATCTTGTTTTTCACTGAAAAGGGTGAATCCTAGGATTACATTTTGGTTTTGCTTTGGTCGGAATAGTAGTGAAGAGAAAAGCAAAGAACGAGATCGTGGTGGGGGATAGAAGAAGGAGATGAACAAAGGATGACGGCTATCCACTAACGAGGGGAATAGTTACCCAGGTTATAGGGTAATGCATTTCCCACATATTGGGTAGTAGTTTCCTTATCACCTTTTCATCTTCCCTTCACCGCACCTTCATTTTCCCTTTACCACCATCACTTTCTCATGTTCTCTTCCTCCCGGAACTTCATTACCCTGTTATTACCTCAGTCCAAGCGAGCCTCAGCACCGAGGAACTACTAGGGTGTATGTGTGACTCGTTCAGATTATGAGCTGTTACAAAAGCAAGTGAAAATCAAAAGATTTTCCTGTATCAATGATTCGTACGGATGAATAGGACTAAAACTAGATAAGTTTATTATAGAAATGAACAGGATTCATCTCCCTCTTTTTTTGGCACTTTTGCATGGTTTCTAACGTAAACTTCTTTCAATAAAAAGGAACTTTTTATTCAATTGTACTTCTGTCTGGAATTTGCTTGAGTGGCTTCATAAGAATTGATGCTCTCTCTTTCTCAATTAATTAACTCAAGACATAGACTGTCTGCATTTCTTCCTTAAACAGATCCCGCAACCTGGTTGGAATAATCTGTTCATATCACTCATTCCATCTGATTCTGGAAAGGCAACGGCAAAGACTAATAAGGCAAATGTAAGGAACGGAACTTGCAAATGGGCAGATCCGATCTATGAAACTGCAAAGCTTCTGCAAGACTCCAAAACCAAGCAATATGAAGAAAGGCTTTATAAACTTCTCGTTGCAATGGTAATCACTTTTTTCACTTGCTTATTTTCTTCTTGTATTCGTAGGACCTATTTACAGATATTTTTGTTGACTCGCATTCTCTTTTTTTTGTTCCGACTTCTGACTCGTTTTCTCAGGGTACATCAAAATCTAGCCTTCTTGGGGCAGCCAACATAAATCTTTCTGCCTATGTGGATGCATCAGGAACCAGTGTTGTTGCGTTGCCTCTTCAAGGACCTGACTCGGGAGCAATCTTACATGTAATTCCAAATCCTGATTTTAGTAAGAGATGGTGTTTGTGTAAAGCCTTGGGAATTTTCTGCTTTATTTATGAATTAAAACGTATCAACCCAAAACCATGGTGAGTTATACAATGGCAACATGATGTATATCCTAGAATAACATTACCGCATTATCACAGTGCTCCTACCCACGCAACCATACCCAATACCCATGTGTCAACAATGTATAGAGGTTGTTTTCGGATGATTCGTCAACAAATTCCATTTGGAATTGCATTGAATGATTGCTACTTCACGATAAAAAAGATATACATACAACTGTTAACATAATAGGGAATCAATGAATGAGTCTTTCACTCCATTGGAAATAAATGTCGAAAAAAATATGTTCCTGATATCTTTTAAAACCTGTTTCCAGGTTACAGTGCAGCTGTTAACATCTAAAACTGGTTCCAGGTATTTTTGTAACGGCACTAACTAAAAGTACACGCTCCCAATAGTAATTCAGTTATAAACTTGTGGCTTTTATGTATTCAGGGAGTTTGAACAGCATAACGAAGTCCGTGACCGAGACTTGCCAGCAAACACTGACCGCGATGGCGGAAAACTATCAACTGCAGAGGAAGCAACGGTGCCTCGTGCAGCCATGGTAATGCAGTTTCTTATTTTCCCAATAAAATAGTAGTCCTTTTGTTAAATTTGCTGACATCCAGGGATAAAAAGACCTATGTTCAAGAATGTAGGCTTAGCTTGTTTGGTTGGAGGAATTTGTTCATGACAAGGAGGGGGCAGAATTTATTTTGTTTAGTTAACATATTGGCTTGAACAGAAATGTAGAGACCATTTTCCTCCAAGCCAAATGAAAATCCTTCCGAACATAGGAGGGATTTGGAAGGAAACCTCATTGCTTCATTCCTTCTCCCCTCCCCTTCCCTCCTAATATCCTATCCAAGCAAGGCAATATAATTTAGACACACGCTGGGAACGTGGACGACATCTAAAAACTCTTTAAATTTGAAACTGACAACAATTATAATTGTTCAGTCTAACTCTAGCTGGTATGCTTGGTAATAGTCAGGCTCTAAAACGGTGGTTTCCTTGTGTGGTGATCATTAGTCAAACTTCCATTTGACTGAGGTGAAAAAATGTTAACGATACCTGATGGCTTTCTAAGTGCTTATGTTACAGGACTCTGCCATTGCATGGTATGGGACATGAGTCCCACATCGATCAAATGGGGGGTTGATGTGGGGTTTATATAGGACAAGGGCTCTACCACCCTTTGAGCTAGCTTTTGGGGTGGGTTCTCCTTTGTCCTATATCAGCTTAGAATAATAACCTTACTCCAATCCTCAAGGGTTCCCGCAAATGGCAGGGTGGGTGGGGGAGGGGTTCAGATGTTTGCGACCTTACCACCTCGTGTTCACAAACATAGAGGCAATGTTTCCGGATGACTCGGAATGAAAAAACGTCGAAAATTGCATTGATGACCACTAAAACGCAATAAAAAGAAGCGCAGCTAGTTTAATGAGCTAATTTACTTCATTTCACCATTTTCTTGAACAACGATGTTACTCCAACATATGTCTGCTTCAGATTTAGTTTGTTAGGGGATTGTGACCTAGTCGATTACACAGATCCCTTATATTTATGATCAAATCTTCAAATCACTTATAGGCAAATCCAAGAATTATATGCAGACCAGATCCTAAGGAGGAATCAGGCTTCATCGAAGGATATGCAGACTCAACTGCTGGCTTTCATGGATTATCCAATACCTTAGGAAGTTTATATACAGAAAAACATGAGAACTCTAGTGAAGAAGGAACTATCACAATATCCAGTGACATAAGAAGTGTTTCTCCCTCTCAAAGTCCTACAATGAACAAAGGGAAATCTGATAATCACTCTCTGGTGAGCGGTACCAGCCACTGGTTTCACCAGTGGGGCCCAGACACCTCCGTGGATCAAGAGATGGCCATTGTTTACGAAGAAAAAAATCGACTCAAAGGAGACCTGCAAGCTGCAGATCTATCCATCCATGAGCTTAGGAAAGAAATTGCCTCTCTGCAAAATTTTGCTGATAGTTTAGGTGTTCAAGCACAAAAGCTGACTGAACAAATAGCTGTTGAAATATCTTCAGAGCAAAATCTGGCAGAACAGGTTTCTGTGCTCAAATCAGAGTGCTTAAAGTTCAGAGGTGATCTTGAATTCGTGAGAAGTTTGAAAATGAATTCTTATAATGCCATTTCAGATACTGTTCTAGTTCCAGAGTTCTGCCATCCAGAAGGTATATTGGTTACTTCGGAGACGAGCTCTATGGAAGCTAATAAAGCCATGCAAGAAGAAATGTTTAAAGTACTGAGGGAGGTAGATGATGCTAAACTCGAACAGGAGAATCTCGTACGAAAGATGGATGAGATGGAATGTTATTATAAAGGGATAATTCAGGACCTAGAGGTGAAGCAAACGCAATTACTTGATGAATTGCAGAATCTCAGACATGAACATTCGTCTTGTATCTGTACTTTTCCATCCACCAAAGCTGAGATGGAGGCGATGCAGCAACAAAACTGCAGGTTAAGTACCCTTAACAAAGAGCTGGAACAAAGAGCTGCTAATTCAGAAGATGCATTGAGAAGAACAAGAATGAATTACTCGAGCACTGTAGACCAGCTGCAAAAGGATCTTGAACTTCTTTCTTTGCAAGTACTCTCAATGTTCGAGACAAATGAAACTCTAATTGGAGAAGCGCTTTCAGAAGCTTACCAACCATCATTTCAAGACACAGATGTAAACCAAAATACAGAGAGTCAGTTGCCCTCTGCTATTAAAAATCATCATGTCGGGTCCACTAGATTGTTAGAGGATGTAAAGAGTTCAGTTGAATCACCGGAAGACTTGTGCATGAAAATGCAGGAAGAACTTTCTGAAATGCATCTTGCAAACATAAATTTGAATATATTTTCAGTGACACTTCATCAGGCTTTACTGGAAGCTTCATTGAGAATAGCCAATGAAATATGTACTGTGCATGAAAATAAGGCTGTTTCTGATTTTATAAGCAGTGATCTTGCTTTCGAGAATCAAACACTCGATGGGAAGTTGAGGAGTGTTGATAATAAGAAGTGTATTCTTAGTGATAAAATCAGAGAACTGGAGTCTCTGGTGGATCACTACAGAAACTATAAATCCAAATATGAAGACTGTGATGCGGAAAAAACAAATATAATGAATCAACTGGAACAAGTTGCTACTGCTAAACATCATCTCTCAAATGAAGTTTCCATATTGCAGGAAGAAATGATGACCATGAAGATCAAAATCAGTGAAAGTGAGAAGTTTCAGCAAATGGTCAGTCATATTGAAGAAAGACTGGAGAAATTGCTGGGAATTGGCGAAGATGGAGTCAATAGTTTGCCACCTTGCAGCAAAGAAGAGAGAACCATCGGTTGTGATAAACTCAGGAATATAGTTATGCACTTGGAAGATTGCCTTCAGAACTTCAATGATAAGATCCTCCAGCTTATGGAAGAGAACAAAATTCTTCTGAATGAACGAAATATTGCTCGTGCATCTTTTGCTAGCGCGGAGGCCAGAGTCGTGGGTGTCAAGCAGAAGTTTGAACACGATGTTCAAGATATTGTTAGTAAATTGAACGAGTCCAGTGGTCTGGTGGAGAAGCTTCAAACTGACTGTGAGGCTGTTAGTAACAAGCTTCAGGTTATCTCAGATGTAGAGGAAAAATGTACTCAAATGACCAGGGATTTATTGTCTGATTTTACTATGATGGAAGCAGCATTAAAAGATCCCGCTTTGGAAAGTAGGGATCTTATAGATGAACTAAAACCGGGCAATCTCAGCCTAAAGGGATTGTTACATGGCAATATCAATGAAATTACCATGCTTACAAATGAGCTTGATACTTTAAAAGGAACTTTGGTAAGCTTGCAGGACGAGATGTCTTTTCTGAGGGGCTTAAGAGGCCAACATGATATCCAGATATTGGATTTGAGCTGTCAGTTAAAGGAGAGAGACCAGATGTTGGCACAACTTTACCGAGTAAACAAGGCACTGGAGGAAAAATTTACGAGTTCTGAATTTCAGTTGCTGGAAACGCATGGACTTCTAATAGCCATGGATGTTGTACAGACTGTTGTAGTGAAGCAGTATAAGCTCCATGTTGAGGAGCTATTTTGGCAACGTGAGCATTCCAACAACAGCCTTGAAGAAACTAACAAAAATAATCTTGACCAGACTTCCCGACTAAGCAACTGCCTCTCTGGAAAACAAATCTTTGCTGCAGAAAATTCTAGCCTGTTATCAGATCTTGAATCCCAGAAATCCATTTTGGAATATTACATTGCTTTCAACCAAGAACTTGAGCATTCCAACAGTTGTATAGTCACAGAACTTAACGAATATAAAACAAATGGATTTTTTGAGATCGAGGAGCTTAAGAGCTTGCTTAGAAATAGAGAAACTGAGATCGAGGATTTGATATTCTCAAAGGAAGAGCTGGAAACAAGGTTACTTGTAGTTCAAGCAAAAGTTGATGAGATAAGTGCTCAGATAAGCTCTCATGAAAAGAGAAAAGATGAAGGGTCGTCATATGCTTCTCGTGAAACTCTGAGAATAGCATTCATCAAGGAGCAGTATGAAACAGAGCTGCAGGAAATTCGTCATCAACTTTTGATTTCTGAAAAGCATGGAGAGAAGATGCTGAGGAAGCTACAAGATTCTGTTGATGATCTTGAGAACACGAAGAAACGTGAAGCATCTCAAATGAAAAGAAATGAAAAACTCCTATTGAAAATTGCAGAATTGGAGATTGAGTTGCATATGGTCCTCGCTGATAACTGTAAAAAATTAACAGCACATGAACAGATGAAGGTCGAGTTGGATTGCTCGACTATGGGTTTAGATTGCTGGAAGGATGAAAAAAATCAGCTACTAACGTCATTAAAGGAATGCAATGATTACAAATGTAAACTGGGAGATGAAGTGGAACTGCTGAGGGAACGGCCGGAGAACCACAAAGTGTCAATGAGACATGTTCTGATTAACCCACAAGCAGCACAGGTATTTTTCTTTGTCCTACACCATGGATGTTTTCTTGAGAAAAGTTCTAGCTTGGCAACTTTATTTACATGCAATGTTGTACATATCATATCAGCATGGACATTTTTTTCAAAAGAGATTTACTTGTATCAGTAGCTCGACTTTATGATATATTCAAGTTTAATGTTCAGTAAGCTTTATCGAAATCATGGCAGTTACTTTAACGTTATTCATCCTTCTGAAATTCCTTAATGTGAATTATTTCATTATGAAGCGGGAAGTTTTGGTAACTACCACTACAGAAGAATTGTCAGACTGGCGAAATAGTGAAAATGATGTCAAGCACAATGAAGATCTCCTCACCAATCAGCTTAAACCACATGTTTTGTTGTCAATCATTGAACGCCTTCAAAAAGAGGTATGAACTTTCTATTTCTCAGAAATTCTGTAATCTGATGAGAATAGAGTACTGCATCCTTCATCTCAATATAAATTGTTCTCCAGTTTTCTATTGAGTTTTCTGTGTATTTCCTATGCGTTCTCTTTGTCGTTAAACTGTAGCTTAACGTGTCCATTTGACACCCCTAAGAGGAAAGGGAAACAGATTGTTCTAGTTAAGGATGATATACATGGTTTACCTATTAGATATTGCTTGAAAGATTGAGGTGAAGGGTAATTCAGGAATTTAAGCTTGAAAGGCGACTTTTTCCCGCCACTCCACCAGGCACCATACTACTGATCTCTTGATTTCTTTTTCCAATAACAAATCATCGCAATTCAGAGGAATCGAAGTATAATTATAATATGAGATGTCCTGTGTGCTTTCGCTCTAGGCAAATCACGGTAATGTTGTGCATCCTAAGTGGTTGACATACTCGTGGTTCCTCAGTCTCGGAATAGATGGTTCTTGGAGGTTTAATGATATTCTGCTAAGCTACGATTATTGTTCTTACAGTTGGAACAGATGACCAGTGAAAACACTCTGCTGTCAGGAGATGAGAATCCAGATGATCCGGGTGGTGAAGTTTCACAGAGAGACCAAGTGCACTTGGAGAAGGTAAATTTATTTTTTAACCAGACAGATATTTATGCCCAACAACATGGTAACCTTGTTTCAAGGATTCATAATAAAAAGGGTAAACAGTTACGTTAATCGTGAACCATTTTGCTTTTTGCCATTATAATCGATTACAGAACAGAGAGTCTTCGGGTCTATTGGAAATGGAAATGACTCCGAAGAACTGAGCATATTGTTGTTTATTTGTCATGTAACCTTTTTGCACAGGTGAGCGGGGAACTTGAGAGTATGTCTTCTTTACATAATGTCTCTTTAGGAAGAGGGCACACAATGGAGAAAGGGCTTACATCGGAGTCAGAGTTAGCAGATGCCTCGCCGTTGAAGAAAAACTCAAGCATCCAATTCCAGAGGTGAGCTAACAATATATGAAGTATTTCAAAAGTCCAAGGGGGGTATCAATACTATTCCTTCATTCATTTTGGGCATTAATCATCCCAGTTTTATTCCCTTGTATAGTTCTGTCCTAAAGCTTCATAGCGATGAAGCCACAGTATTGCAAAACTTTAGAAACATGCTGGAGATGAAGGAAAGAGACTGTGCCATGGAAACAGAACTTAAAGAAATGCACGAGCGCTATTCTCAGTTGAGCCTTGATTTTGCTGAGGTTGAGGGAGAGAGACAGAAGCTCATGTTGATGCTCAAGAACGCACGGCCATCGAAAAAAGGTTCATAGCTCCGTCCCCAATGTCCAGCCAAGGGGAACGTTCTTCATGATCACACCCTCATTTCAATTCCAGCAAACATTTCCATCCTATTTGTATTTATATGATCACGAAAGTTATGTGATAAGATGTAGATTGCTATAACATAGAAATGTGCCCAAGTGTAAAGGGTAAGCAAGTCATACTCAAACTCAAATGAACCAAGTTTCCGAAAAGTTGTAGCCTCGAAATTAGATCATTCCATCATTTTCCAAAGTAGGTCAGATGTTAAACAAAGATAGCATGCTCAAAATACATCATCCAGGACATGTTCTCTTAGATTATCCTTCCTACTTAGCCGTTCCTGCTGTTGGAAATGCTAAGAGTAAGGTAGAATAAGGAACCATTCTTATGTTTATATATCAAGTGTCCCTTTTCTATGTACTTGGTATTATGGAGGCTAGTATGAACTTTCCCCACGCGCGTCGTCGCCGCCGTTTGTCCGGCTCGCACGCGTCGTGTGGTGGGGTTTGTTTCACAAATGTCAGTTTTTGAGACTTGTGTTTCACCTACCAATTTGTTGGTCTCCTTTCTTCTATAAATAAGACCATTCCTTGGTCATTTAAAATCATCAGAAAAATATATCTCTCTCAAATACTTTCTCTCCTATGGTTCCTTATTAATCTGAGCAACTGCT
>VHZZ01005679.1:36252-58218 GCA_009801015.1 Silene noctiflora
GGCTGGGAACATTCTGATTGTTTTTGTGCAATTTTCAAGTTGGGTATGTCCCAGCCGGTGGACCGGCTGCCGGTCCAGTGGCCGGCTGGGAACCTCCAGTCTGTTTTGGTGATTTTTCCAAGTGTCAGGTGTCCCCAGCCGGTGGACCGGCTCTGCCAGCTGGCTGGGAACCTTCTGGAAGTTTTGGTTGAATTTTAAGTTACAGGTTTGCCCAGCCGGTGGACCGGTTGCCGGTCTAGTGGCCGGCTGGGAAGTTTCTGGTTCTAAATTATAATTTTGGTGTATGGCTGTGTTCCCAGCCGGTGGACCGGCTGCCGGTCCACTGCCGGCTGGGAGTTCTATGACTTGATTTTTGGAATTCCCTGTTTGACCCTATGGCTCAGCCGGTTGGTCGGTCACCCAGACCGGCCGGGAGTCTCTGTTTCACCATTTCACTTCTTTTGTTCTTTGTATGATGGATATGGTTCGAGCTTATGATTTGTTTACATTTCAACATAATTATATGAATTGTTTACATTTCATCATGAGCATTGGGTTTGTTTCACATGCATCCATGATACGTCATATGCCGTCCTTATATAAGCTATTATATGCTTTGTTGGTTTGAACCGTGTCCGTATGGCATTGATATCGACCTACCTCTATGATTGACTACTACCTTAGATCTTCCGCCACACTTGTGCGGTACTGGCAAGTGGGGTACTCGATTTGTGTGCTTATAGATCGAGTCTTGGATGCGGAGATGCGCCGCATATCGAATCGAAAGGAAGTACCTTCCGGGAGTCTGGATCCAAGTCTTAGGCTGGGATGTACCTAGCTAGTCATCCTACTAAGGGTTGCATTACTGTCTAAGGGTGTTAGGGTCTTTGCATGGCGTTGTGTAGTTAGATAGTCTTTCCTCGGATGTTGTGTTCTTTGTTTGTTGTGTTCGGACATGCTTTAAAGGTAGCCGCTGTGTCGAACACTTGTTTGCCTATATGTTGATCCTATCGGACACTAGTGGTGAGATGCAAGCCACTAGTTGCGATATGATCCCTTTGGTGTGGTTTATTATTCGTTTTATCAATGTTAATACCATGATATCTCGTATTACTCATCATTTATGAATTCTCTCATGCTAATGCTTTTATTCCTGTATGATTAGTCTATCTTTATTCTTTATGATGATTATTATTGTTGTCTATGTGTATTTCATTGTATCGTGGCTGGGAGGACCCTGAGTTACTCCCCACTGACTTTGGCATTCATGTTTTCATGAATGACAGGCACTAGTTGGTGACTATATGGGGCAAGACGGCGGCTAGCGAGCAGTTTTCCCCTAGGCCTTAGTTTCCGATTACTAGACTTACCTTTTATTGTTGTTGTTATTCGTGGGATATGTTTTCCCCAACACTCTTTATGTTTCCATTTTGTATAACTTAACTATTTCTTCWACTTTGCGCTTTAGTTATGATGATGACGCTTCGCTTTGGACTCCTAAAAGTTTTTAAAATATCGTATTTCCGCTGCATTTATTCTCTTTGGTGTTATATTTTGGTGTCGTAAATAGCGGGGTGTCACAAAAATACCAACTACACAACGTCAATAGAATCTTCTCAAAAGTACTTTTGGATGCTAAATCATAAATTAAGGGATAGATGGTTACTTACTGCCATGGATGGATGGCTTCACCGTAATATAATCTAATATAATCTAAGATAGACTAAAAATCTAATATCTAAGGATAAAATAAGTTATAGTTGTGTGAGTTGTGTCTCGTTTGTCTTGGTAAATACCTCCTTATATAGACATTCTTCATTGGTTCCTTATAGGTATTTCCTTAGTGTAAGTGGTTTAATAACCTCTAATAACTCCTCATGCTGCACCTGAGCGTTGAAGTCCTCGATCAACGCTTGGTCTCTGAGCTTTCATTCTCCTTTTATGCTAAATACTTGATTAGGCCCAACATTCATTCTTAGATAATAAATCCAAGTACCCTCAAAATAATAAATTTAGTACCCTTACTGTACCCCCCCCCCCCCCAAGAGTTTAAAGGTTCTTGAAGTCAAAACGTTTGGATGCTGAATTATCTTTTTAGGCCTAGCGCTTTACTGACACAAGTCGATTATGCCATAAATCTTGCCTTGCAAGCTCCATTATATACTACTACCCGAAAGCCGACTCAATTCGAATGGAACCGAAACTGAATCGAATTCAATAATAACCGAATGTGACCTGAACTTGAATATATTTGAACCGACAACAATCGAACCGATCAACCTGAATTAAAAGAATATATTTTTTCAGAATAAACTCGTATTTTAGGTGTTTTTTCATTAATTCTTTATTTATTAATGATATTATGACCTATTATATTCAAATTAGAAAGTATAAGATACATTTAAGTTAATACTTTTACCTTTAATTAAGAAAAATTATAACTCAAAACAGAACTGAACTGAAGTTGACCTGACTCGAATCGTACCCGACTCGAGATAGTACAAACCAATTAAAGCGGCTAACTGAATTGAACCCAATCTAAATCGAATTTAAACCGAAATTAAGGTCAACACGATTTAAATCGAACCGATTTAACCCGGTTCAAAACTGAATCGAATGACTCGTACGTCAGGTCTAGTTACGGGTCGGGTTTTGACCCACTATTTACAGGTCAAAACGGGTTCTCGTATCTTTCAGATTTGGGTTGAAAAAATCGGGTTATTTACGGGTTGGGTTACGGTCGGTTTTCGCGTCGGGTCAGGTTTTGACAGGTCTACATGCAGCTCGTTATAAGAGCAAAAACAAGTCAAGTGGGAGATGAATACCTTGTAAGCCAGTAACTTATTTCCCACTTGCACCAAGGTTACAACGACTTTATGCAACCAAGCACGTAGGAGGCGAGATGAGTTGACATTATAAGAACTCTCAATTAAGAGAAAGTAGGACAATGACACACCCAAGTGATGGAGAAGCGTGAAAATATTTCGCTAAAGAGTATCGCGAATTTTCAAGTGAACCTCGCACTGTTCGCCTGGATTTATGTACAGGTGCATTTTCGACTTATGGGCAGTTTGGGATGTCTTACTCATATTGTTCCGTGATCCTCACTCCATACAATTTACCTCCTTGGTTATGCATAATGAGACAATTTATGTTCTTATCGCTGATCGTTCCAGACCCTAAGAACCCTAAGGCAAATTTCGATGTCTTTCTCCAACCGTTGATCAAAGAGCTAAAAGAACTTTGGGAAACGGGAATGGACACCTACGTTGTCACTAAGAAACATAATTTTCAATTAAAAGCTACATTAATGTGGACGATAAATGATTTTCCTACATATGGCATACTTTCTGATTGGTCCACAACTGGGTATCGTGCTTGTCCTTATTGTCAAGAAAATAACCATAGATCTTTTTGGCTTAATAATAGTGGCAAGGTTTGTTGGTTTGATTGTCACCGTGAGTTTCTACCTCCTGATCATTCTTTCCGCAACAGTTGTAGGCACTTTATAAAGAATAGGAAAAATAAGAATCGCATTGTCGGAGCCAAATTAACCGGTGATATAGTGTCGGATTCGGTAAAAGGTTTACCAAAAATTGTTGATGCCTTTGCTCAAGTATTGAAAAAGTTGAAAGATAAGAAGGAAGGGTGGTAGAAACAAAGCATATTTTGGGAACTTCCTTATTGGAACGTTGTTGATTCGACACAACTTAGATGTTATGCACATTGAGAAAAACTTTTTTGAACAACTTATCAACACGGTGATGGATGTGCAAAAGAAAAACTTCATTTGGCCCTAAAGGTAAAGCTGAATTTAATGAACATTGCTTGAAACAACCCATAACATCTAGGTTTGTTTTAGACACCGCTGAAAAAAAGGCTCTATGTGAATAGGTTGCTGCTTTGAGATTCCCGGATGGTTATGCTTCAGATTTGAGTAGGTGTGTTGACCATGTTAATATGGTGTTCCATTCCATAAAAATTCATGATTATCATGTCTTTATGGAAAGTTTACTCCCTGTTTCCTTAAGACATTTAGTCTCAAATGGTTCTGGGAATGCAATAACTGAGATAAGCCAATTTTTTAGAGGCTTGTGTACATCGACAATTATGGCTGATTCTATGGAACGTTTAGAGTTAAATATTGCGGAGATAAGATGCATGTTAGAGAAGATATTTCCCCGTCTTTAATTTCTTCAATTTCATGGAGCATTTGCCCATTCACTTACCTTATGAAGCGAAAGTTGGAGGACCTATTCAATATCGATGGATGTATCCATTTGAGAGGTAATATATCACTTATTTATTTACAAATCAATCATCTGTTTCAAAATAAAAATAATAACTATTAATTTATAAATTCACTATATATGTAGATTCTTTAATCATTTAAAAAAAAAAGATTGCCAACAAAGCCCGGGTGGAAGGTTACATATGCAACGCTTTTTTGTTATAGGAAATTTCCAATTTATGTTCTTTATATTTTGAAAATTATACTGACACAAAAGCGAAATACTCAATTGTTGGTTTGAATTTAGACGACCGACTAAATTCAAAACTACCCAAGTTATTCAATGATGACATGGGAACACAACCGTGAAATGTATTAGGAGGTACTTGAATTAGAAAGAGTTTGAAGAAGCTCACTTTTATGTGCTGAGAAATTGTGGGGAATTGTTATAGTGTTACGAAAAGTAAGTTACGTCATCATCACTCAATTCATTCTTAATTATCATATTTGGTCTAAATTATAAATAATACATAACAAAAACATGTTATTGATATAGGGAATTTGAGACATATATCAAACTCATATATCCAAACTTCGTTTATTCTTATGATGTTTGGAGCAAACATGACAAAAGTTTTCCCGAAATGGTTCAGAAAGGAGTTACGTGATACACTTTCTTTGAAAATAGACAACTAACACATTTCTTATTAAAGAATCTCCTACATACGAAGAGATTAAGTCTCCTAAAAATTTTCCCTCCAAAAAGCAAAACATAAATACGGAAACTATATAATTGGTAAAAAAATGCCTATTACATATCAATCTATATAAATTAATTGCAAATAATTATATATGGCCATTATCTCAAGATAGTGATGTTTTTTTGTGAGTAATAAGACGTTTTGGAAATCAAAATGGAACACTTAGTTATAAACTATTATTGTTAGTTTCGTGAAACTAAAATGTTTTTGTTGAAATAAATAAAAAAATATTAAAATAATAGCATTAGTTTCGTGTATAAGAATCACTAAAATATAGAAATTTTTTTGTTTAAATGTAAGAATATATTAGAGAAAAAGCCGTAACCATACAAGGATAAGCCGACTTGGTGAAACATCAAGTCAGTCCACACCATAAACAATTCGGGTCAACAAAAAACATGGGCCAAGTCTAAATTCTACCGGCATCGAAACAAGGGGATAGGATCCTCATCAAATTGCGATAGAACCCTAGATTTCCAGATTCCACCCTTCCCTTTTCATCTCCAAATCAATTCGATTAGTGCTCATGTGCTCAATCACTGTTTCCAGCCAATCTCCTGATCGAAGTTTCATCACGATGCTTCGGAGGTCCTTGAATGGAGGCAAGAATCCATATTCACAACTCCTCAATAATATGTTGCGCCATTATGGCTGGGCGGATTAAGCAAAATTTCATTCGACTCGTGTTTCTCTGTCGCCAAATATGGTATAAACAAGCATTTACCAGGGCATTAATTATACCCTTCTTCATCATCGAGTCTATTCGTTGCAATCTCCATGTGAGGAGGTCAGTAGGAGGGACATGCACACCCATCCAGGATGCAACACTCTTAAGCACTTCAACACTGTATTTGCATCGAAAAAACATATGTTCTCTGGTCTCAGCGTCAGATCCGCATATGAAGCAGGTATGATCTCCACTAATGCCTAAATTATATAGTTTCGATTTCGTGTTCATGTTATTGTGGTGATAGATCCATGCTATAATACTATGTTTTGGAGTCGTCCATTTATTCCATACAAGCCCATCCCATTGTATTTTTTCGCACTTATTTTTTAGTAATTTATATCCTTTGGAAATCGTATATTCCCTTCCAATTTGAGTTGTCTAGAGATGCTGATGGTAAGCCAAGGCAAAGTGATCACGAGTCTGACATACTTTCCTCCAATACCAGCTAGAGGCACTGGTGGGGGAATAGGCATGCCAGTATGCTCCCTTAATGTAGATGTGATTCACCCACTTAACCTAGACATGATTAGGTTTAGAGGTGATCCACCACACAAGTTTTCCCACTATAGCTTTATTCCATACAAGATCATCCTTAAGACCCAGGCCCCCTTCTTGTTTAGGCCTGCAAACCTACCAAGGGTGATCTCTTATAATTAACTCTCCCATCTCATAGAAAATGCCTACAGATGGTTTCAATGTTAGAGATGACCTCATTAGGTAGGATGAACATACTTGCCCAATAATTATGTAGAGTTTTGAGCACAGCTTTGACAAGCACAAACCTTCCTCCATAAGACAGTTTCCTAACACCTAGCCCTCTTATTCTATAAACAATCTTCTCAATAAGTGGTTGGCAATCTTTGGCAGTCAGTGTAGTGGTTTTAATGGGCACCCCAAGGTATTTAAAAGGAAGAGATCCTTCCACCAGACCAGACATTTGCATAATATCCTTCTTAAGATCCTCATGCACTCCATTGAAGTATGCAATTGACTTTCCCTTACTCATAATGAGGCCAGAATATTTAGAAAAGGTAGAGAAAGTTCTCAAGAGAATCATTATATAATGCACATCTCCTTTACATAATAGAAGTAAGTCATCTGCAAATATCAAGTGAGTTAGTTTTAGGGGTTTACATAAATGATGATACCTGAATTCAGCCCTCTTAGTAGTACAAGCTAAAAGCCTTGATAAATATTCCATGCAAATTGTAGAGAGAATAAGGGATAAGGGATCCCCTTGTCTCAACCCCCTTTGGCCTTTAAAAAAGCCAAAAACATCACCATTTAGATTGAGGGAATAACTGGCAGCGGTCACACATTCCATAACCCAATCCCTAAATTGTTTAGGAAAGTTTAGTGCATTGAGCATTTGACCAAGGAAATTCCATTCTATTGTATCGTAAGCCTTTTGAAGGTCCAATTTAAACAGGTACTTAGGAGAAACAACTTTCCTTTCATAGAGTTTGACTATGGCCTGGCAAATAAGTATATTTTCCATAATGTTTTTCCCCTGAATAAAATCTCCTTGATTAACTGAGATCAAGTCTGGAATTACTGAAGCTAATCTGTTGCACAAAAGCTTTGAAATGCACTTATATATCACATTACAACATGCAATGGGCTAAAATACACATCTAATATCAACTCACTTGATTATTTTTTCAGCTTAAATTTTTTTCCCGCAATTCCGCAAATCAAACTACAAGGATAAGAATCTGAAAAATCTATAAGTAATATACAAAAAATATAAGAATTTATATATACCGTGTAAGGATTCTACGAGTCTATATATACTGCAAATCATTGCGCGGGAGCTAAACTAGTGAGAAAATAACATATTAACACATTTCTTATTGGATAAGCTTATAGATTGAAGGGTCCTTTAGTTCAAACTTTAGCAATGGATTCTAGTAACAGGGTGAGTACCTGGAGACGATATTTTATCAATGGTTATAAATTTCGTTCTTTTAAGGAGAGAGTTGATGTTCCGAAAGCTACCTTAAGCAATGGGGTTTGTGTGAGTTCTACAGAAGGGTTGGACTACTGCATTGACATGTGATGGCTTGTCCGTCACATAAGTCAACTGAAATTTAAGACTTGTGACCACTTGCCCGTCACAAATCTTGACTTTTTCACGGGTAATCCATCACAAAAGCGCTTTTTGTGACAGGAGAAGCTTTTTCCTGATGGATTCATCCAAGAATCCTTATTTACCTTGTAGTGGTAGTAACAAGTTATTCGAATATTATCTTCATAAAAAGCCTACTTTCAAGCAACATATTGTAACAGGCGTCTCCTTCAAAACTCCACATGAAGCCCTAAGGATTATTTCATATAGGTTTTTGCAAACTTCCTTCTATCATAAAACTTGGCTCCATCTGTAATACCTTTTAATTTAAGGGATCGTTGAGTTACTTTATCATATATAAGCATTATTATCTTTGTCTAGTGACTATACTATGTCTAATGACCTTGTCTAATGACATGGCATAGCATGTCTATCGACCCATAACATCTTATTTATCGACACGAGTCTATCGACACAAGTATGAAAGAGTAGGCATGTCGATCGACATAGTGAGCCTGTCGATTGATTGAGGCCCACCGGATTGAAGCCATGATCACCCTTTTACGTAAAACCATAATCTACTCATTCCTAGATATATCTATGATCATAGAACCTAAACTCTTTTCACAAAATAAAAACAAGGGTTAATTAAAATAAATACTCCAACCTATTGCCCCCTTCTCAAAATACTCCAAACTTTAATTAAACTTGCAATAAACTATAGTATTAACCCCATCTTCTCGGATTATACTCCACTAACCGATAACCTGTTTAGCAGGTCACTCCCTTTATTATTATCATTCTTGCAAAACCTTTATTCTTACAAACTCAGCTTATTCTTACAAAGCCACCTATGTTATGACATACACTAGAATTATCATCGGCAAATCAACATCACAACAACCATCGTTGACCCATAACTACTTAAACGAAAATCAGAGACCGCCTAAGCTAAACTCTTGACCGTTATAATGACACCCCTCACGACCCCAAGCCCCAAATTAATATTTACCCCCAAATCGATTTAGAGATCTAAGGTTTATAAATTTAAATTAATTGCTGGTGGAGCGGCACATGATGACAACAAGAACGCAGGAGTGTTGGAGGATGCACGCGGTCGCAATCGTGGTGGTCAACGGTAGGAAAGAGAGGCACGACGGCCAACGGTAGGGCTGGTCGTGGCCTTTATTTTATGGACGAAGCAGTGTAAAAAAGGATGTGAAGGTGATGAATGGCGGAAGACGGTTGAATATGGTGGCGAAATATGGGTAGCAGTGGTGATTGGTGGTTGAGAATGTCGTGAAAAATTTGGCAGGTAGGTGGTTGAGAATTGTATAGGTGGTGGTTCAGAGGGTGTTGTATGGATGGTAATAGGATGTAGCAGGGTGATGTATGTGTTGTAATAGTAGAGAAAGGTGATATAAATTGTAAAAAAAATGCAGGGGAAGAGTAGTATAATGGAGACTAAAGAAGACGAAATTAGAGTATACATTGGAATAGGTGGAACATGGGCTTACCTTCGTTGTGGGTTGGAGGAAAATTGGTTATAAAAAAATTAAATAGGGAGAGGAAGTTGGGTTTAAGGAGGAGAAATAATGGAGGTAAGTTTGGGTGGAAGAAGATGAAGTTGTGGGTTTACCTGCTACTTTAGGTTAAGAAAGAGACAATTCTATTAAAAGCGGAGGGGTATAATAATTGGGTATATTTCTAGTTAAATCAAAGTTCACAGTATTTTGAGAGGGGAGCAATAGTTTAGAGTATTCCTATTAAATAATCCTAAAAACAAAACACCCATCCTGTAACACCCGCGATTTTTAGTTTATAGTCTTAAGACATTTTAATATTTTAAATAAGACTAATTATATTTTGGAACTTATTTTTGGCAAAATATAGTTTTAGAAGTATAATATTTATAAATATGATAATAAGATCCGTCTTGAGTGTATAGTAGCCTTGAGACGTATTTCTAGCAAAAACCGACTCAGAATGAGTTACTTTGGGCCTAAGCATACTAATGAGCCTATTTACTACCATGTTCCGTACACAACCCTTTCCCTTCATCTTCCTCATTCATAATAAATCTGAAAACTCATCTCCCACCATCTCCATTAAACATCATAACCTCCTTAAAGCTTAAAACCTTCATATCTCACTCAATTCCCAACCAAATCGTCCCATTCTTGTGCCATTCTTTTCCTTTTCTCGTTCTCCATATTTCTAAGTAAGAAAGACATCATTTTTCTCCTCTCCTTTCAATTTTCGAAATCTTAGGGTTCACTAGGATGGTGGATTCTTTAACTAATCTTTCATTTTTGTGTTTTAGGGTGTGATTTGGACAACCCGGAGGCGGATTCCTTTGAGATAGACAACACACTTGAAGATTGAAGAGCAAAGAAGGTAATGGTGATAGGTTACTCAATATTTATGTCAAATTATGTGTTTTTAATGTGAAAGATTTAGTCTTTATGTGATTAAAGTTGATAAGTTTACATCTCGTTATGTTTCTTAGTTGTTTGTTCAATGAATGGTTCCACTTATGTTTGTTGAACAATTCTTGTGTGAAATCACATGCCTTGTTTCATGAATAGAATGAATTAGTCTCAAGTGTGGATGTTAAGAATGAACTGTGGTTTGTATCATGTTATTGTACTCTTTTATGTCATAAAATTGTTGGAGGAAAGTGTTTGTATATAAACAATTGGTTTGGAACGATTGGGTAAGAAATTGGTTGTTGCAATATGTAAACTAGTGATTTCCGTCTTAATTATATGTTCCATCTCGAGTATACATGTGAAATTCTGTGTTGATCATATGTTCTTAGTCGATTGTATGCATTTATGTCGAAGTATGTAAGCTTGTTGCAAAAAATGGGCTGATTCTCGTGTACAGGGGTGTCCAGCCGGTGGGCCGCCAGCCGGTCCTCTGGCCAGTTGGGAGGTCCCTGTAAGTTGTTGCACATTTTATGGAAATTGAGTGTATGTGTTGTCCCAGCCGGTCCCCTTGCCGGCTGGGAAGTCCTTGTAACATTTTATGAGATTTGTGGCTTGGGTGTTGTTCCAGCCGGAGGACCGGTCGTCGGTGCCCTGGCCGGCTGGGAGGTCTCTGATGTTGATTTTCATAATTTTTTTTGTAGGCTGTGTCTCATCCAGTGGGCCGGCTGCCGGTGACCCACCCCGCTGGGCCCCCTCATTGTGATTTCTTCCTTTTTCTCCTATGCTTTAGTAATGGAAATTTTATGGTTCGAGTATGTTTTATTCATATGAAATAATGTAGCATAGTCATGTATGAGCTATACGTTGTTCATTTCGCACTTAATACGTGTTCAAGTAGGAGTGTTACTTGATATGAATTGCATTGTGAGTTTGTCATGTTGCCTATTCATGCGTATCTTGCCTTTACGCCCCACTTAGTTGTTTGCCAAGTGTAGGTTCACTCTTATCATTTCCGCCTCCTTAGGTCGTTTGCCAAGTGTGGGGTACTCGACTTCCGTTTGTTGATCGAGTCTTGGGTGCGATCGTTTATCGCATGTCATTCGGCAGACATTTTCTCTCGAGAGTTAGCCCGGTTTAAACTAGGACCGTTAGTCCTAGTAAGAGGAATTTGAGTCTAGAGTAATAAGCATTTGATATGTAACTTGAATGTTTGCGCATGCTAATTCTCATTGATTCCGTTCTCTAGCTTTGCTTCTCGGTATTTGATTTGAGTTGTTATCGTTTCTATCTCATTTATTATGTATGATCTCATGTTTTTTGTTATTCAAGTTGTCTATGTCACATTTAATATACTTGCTCATTTGAGTTACTATTTATGGTCATTTTGACTAAATGCGGCTGGGAGAACTTTGAGTTACTCCCCACTGACTGTGGCGTTCATGTTTACATGAATGACAGGTACCAGTTTGTGCATTTATGGGGTGAAGACATGTGTGAGCTAGCGAGTACCTTGACCGTTAGATTTTGCTCATTTTTCCGCTTAGACTCACATTTTAAAACGTGTTATTCGTGGGATATCTTTTCCCCCTTATTTGTTAGACTTGGTTTGTATTAACTTAAGTTTACTCTTTCGTACTTGTTTATTTATGATTAGTGATATTTCGTGTTGAACCTTAAAAAGTTTTTAAAAAAAAATCTCATGATTTCCGCTGCAAATTCGTTAATTAAACCTTCCGCTTTAACGCGGGGTGTCACACATCCTACTCTACCCCTTGTGCCGTGAGAAGGAGAAGGAGAAGAGAGACCGTTTTGCAAGGTTCGATCATCGCTTTCATTCCTAAGATTCGTAAGTCGATCTACCTTTAATCTAGTATTTGTTCATAATCATTTGAGACCGTTTCGCCCATACAAGGGACTCGGCTATGACCTTAGGAAGAGGGATTAGGTGGTTTCTTGGGATCCGTATGTCATATGTTGTTGTTAATCGTAAGTAATATATTATATAGGGGGTGAATTCGTGGAGGAGCGGTTCTAGTCCCTCTTGTTGCTAGTTGAAGAATCGTTACAGGTAGGGATACCCTACTCAACTATATTATTCAATGTAACGTATATAGTAGTTGTGATACAAGTGTTTATCGTAATTGATGTTGAATTGGCGAACTACTGATTGTCTAACGAGTATGTCTAACGACGTCTAGGGTAAGGTCGATCGACACATTGGTTTAAGCATGCAGATTGTTTACTGTTTGAAGTTTAATTATTATGCAATTGTTATGATTTATCATATGCTCTTATTTATATTGTTATGGTATGATATATGAGGCGTGGTGACAGGGAGATGCAACATTGTGTATGAGATAGGGCATGGTGTCAGGGAGTTGTGTCAGTGTGAATGTGACGATGAGAAATGATGAGATTGAATGAGTTGGTACGGTGACAGGGAGTGTACCATATTGGTATGAGGATGGTATCAGAGAGATGTGCCATACTTGTTGATTGGTATGAGCATGGTGTCAGGGAGTTGTGCCTTACATGCTGATACGGGTGGCAGTTACCTGTAAGAGACAGGAGACCGAGCACTCGTGTGTATGCGTATGTGTGAGTTATAAATATATTTATGATGAGTACTTTAGTTAATGAGTTTTTATTGTCGTTATTTACTTAAAGCACTTCGTGTTATTTTGTCCCTACTCAACCAGTGGTTAATGTGTTTGTGTCTTGTGTCAATTGTCACCTATTTCCGAGTGGCTTGTGTTGATCCATTCAATAATTTTCGATTGAATGGGGAGCAGTGTATTTAGCAGGCTTAAATAAAGGTTGATGTTGTTGCTGTGATGAGATTGGGACGAGCTTGAGGATTCAGTCAAGAGTTCTAGTCTCACGATCACTTTAGTATAATGTCAGACATAGTATTTCACTTTTGAGTCGGATTTTTATAAGCAAGTCGAGTTGTATTTGAGATTCTAAAACCTTGTGTAATTTATATTAATCAGTTTCCGTAGATGTTGTAATAGTTATTTTAAAGTACTTTATTATTGTTGCCTTTGTTATTCACTACCTTGGGCAACCGAGATGGTAACAGCTCCATTTAATCAGGAATGTCTTACTAAAAGCTTCTGCTTAAATGGGGGGTGTTACACTATCGTTATACTGAAATTGATACTCTGGAACATCTATCGTCATCTTCTTTTTTATTTTCAAAACGTTTTTTTTTTTAATTTCCTAAGAAGGAAACAATTTGTGTTTACTATTTTATAAAAAGAATTTCTAATTTTTTTTTTATTTTTCCTTACAGATTAAAAATAGTTATAATGAGTTGTATATACC
This sequence comes from Silene noctiflora, assembly GCA_009801015.1. Taxonomy (NCBI): domain Eukaryota; kingdom Viridiplantae; phylum Streptophyta; class Magnoliopsida; order Caryophyllales; family Caryophyllaceae; genus Silene; species Silene noctiflora. The sequence continues at coordinate 49,781 of VHZZ01005679.1, forward strand.
CCAAGATATTGTCATTCGTTGATATCTATTTTCCTAGCCTAATTTCAAAAAATGTCAATTTATGATGAATTCACGTTTTGTGAACCAATAATGCGTTTATAGATCACTAATTTTAAGTGTCAAAGGAGAATAAAGATTATTGCAAATATGCTTGTAACTTTCTAACACAAGGTAAGTTTTGCAGCTAGGGTAATGCACACTATGATAGAATATATGTAAATATTCTTTAATTATTTGTTACCTATTTAGTTGTATATTATTACGATTGCGTAGCCTAGAATATCTCGATGTATATTGTATTTATAGTTGTTCATTAAATCAATGATAAATCAAGAATTACATTTCTACATGGTATCAACTTCCTAGGGAACGATTCTAAATCACTTCCGATGTACCCTAGCCGTCGTTTTCTACACGACTTTATTCTCTCTTGTCGACCTCACGTCAAACCCAACAATGTCGGACACGAAATCATCTTTTCATCTGGCACTTGCAGTCCCTAACATCCGCAACCATGTCACCGTAACTCTTGGCATGGATAACGACCAATACCGACTATGGGTTGCTCTATTTACGAATCACGCTCGATCTACTCTCGTGCTTCACCAATCACCATATCATCAAACCGGAGGTTGTTCCAAAAGCACCTTCTACCGTTGATGAAAAATAATTGTGGGCCACTTTGTATTCCATCGTACTCCAATGGATTTACGCTAATGCCAACGAAAATTTGCTACAAACTATAGTCGAAGACGGGTCCACCGCTATGGATTGCTGGAAACGTATCCGTGATATATTCCAGGATAATCAACACTCTCTTGCTATGACTCTTGAATAAGAGTTTTCGCATACTTCAATGGCTAACTTTCCCAATGGCTCTGCATAATGTCAACGGCTTAAGAGTCTCGCTGATCAATTGAAAAACGTGGGCTTTACGGTGACAGAAAATCGTTTTGTGCTACAAATGGTTTCCTGTCTTATTGACGCGTATAATGGCGTGAGTACTATTATTCGCCAAAGCAATTCGCTTCCTCCTTTCTATACGACAAAATCTTTGCTCATCCTTGAAGAGGCGAGTTTACCAAAACAAGCAGTTGTAACACCCCTACTTACCAAGGAGCCTTAACTAGGCATTCCCTGATAACCAAGGGTGCTACCATCTCGGTTACCTGAGGTAAGTACATATCAAATTGATCATCCAAGAACATTTATTAAGTACTTTACAAGTTACCTGTGGAAACTGAAGGACAACATAACCATACACATGAAAGAGTGATACGACTGATGACCCTACTAGAAGCTACAGACATCTTTATGTCGATGATCTCCCTTCCCACAGAAACACCAAGCAGCAAGGCAACCGTAACATCAACTAAACCTTCAAATAGCCTGCTCACCATCCCCGAGTGGATAATCACAGTTTTGAAAACAACGGGGTTAGTCAACTATACAATAATACACAATAGCATCACATAGAAGTAAACAACCAATGTAGCCAGAACCACCACCTCCAAACTCTATAGTAACCAGTAACTGACTATACACCGAGGTGTGTAGCCCTGCCAGATTACCCATCGCAACACGTAATCCACACTGCCAGTGGGGACCACAGCCTTACCACCAAAATCCCCGCTCACACAAGGGAGAACTCAGTCCATTAATGTGCACATCCCCCTTGCGCCGAGAGAACGCAAGAGGCGAAAAATGGGGGTGAGACCATCTCTGGCAATGGCTCACAATACAATATCCAAACTCCAACAATCATAACCATATATCAACCACATCATGAATATCAGAAAACAGTAACAAGGATCATCACATTGGTACATATACTATTCCACAGCCAACTGAATAGGGAAACCCTACCTGAACAACAATCCGAGAAGTACCAACCAACGCATACATGGTCACGAAATACCGCTACCGACACCTACAACAACGATACAATTAGATTTTCTACAACCATAACCCTAACTCACGACTTACAGATGGTGACGGTGACTTACCTTATCAGACAATCGAATAACTAGGCCGGAACTGACGCACGTATCCATTCCCATGTTGGTCCCCTAGGTAGAGGCTATAAAGTGAAGGGTGGAAAGTAGGGAAGAGATATTCTGATTTAGGGTTGTGGAAAGGAGAAGGGAAGAAAAAGAAATGAAATGAAAACTGATTACGAGTTATAACTTCCGCGTAATATAATATTACGCAGTCCACCGCGCACTCGGTCGAGTACCAACATACTCGACCAAGTCACCCGCACTCGGTCGAGTGCCACATACTTGACCGAGTGTCATATACTAGGTTGAGTCTACGTTTATAACAACGAGTTATATCATGGTCAAGGTCAAACAAGTCAACTAAGGTCAGTCAACGGGTCCCCCGATGGGACGGGTATTACAGCAACTACGAATTCCAATTCAGCTATGTATGCCATTCACTACGATGATGGCTGTAACACTCCCTTCCTACCCGGCCAAGGTCATCGGGAGATGTCACCATCTCGGTTTCCCGAGGCAGTGAATCAGAACTAAAATTAAGCAATACTTTATATAAATAACATGTTTAGTTAATTACATAATGAATAATGAATAAATAAATATTACAAGTCAAGACTACTACAACCTTTCTAATGAATCTATACTCGTGTGGATGAGGGAAATCGCCCATGCGATGCTTTTATTTCATAAAAACATTTTTATTTTGAAAAGAGTTGCCACTAAATTTTAGGTGAAATTTAAAAACCAATTTTATGAAGATTTAGGTCCTTGTGAGATCACGTGTTAGGAAGTTTAGATTAATTTCATTAATAAAACACCCAACCCCGCCCGTTAAAAAAACGGTCTCCACTAAATAAAACAATGGCTATTTTAGGACTACGAATCACATGCGATATGCAAATCATTGTTTTAAACCCAAACATGTGAAATTAATTCCATGTCAATTTAATGCAATTAAACTTGTCAAGTTATTTAGCATGTGAATATTTATTTAACTTATTCTAAGCATAAACAAAACATTCAAAAGGGAGATTAGAGAATTCTTACTCTAGCGGCGCTGCATAAATTGTTAGTTCATAGAAATAATTACAATAAAGCTAATAAGCGAACAATCGTAAAATAAGACAAACAAATAAATCAAAAAGAGGCTTAGCCCGACACATCATACACGGCCGAATGGCCCTATGGGTTCATGCATAATCTATTCTAGGTTAAGTCGGAGTCCTATAAATACAACATATTATTATTACTTCATAATAAAAACATGCGATTTGAATTAAGTAAAGTAATTAGATATGCTATCTAATAAAATCAAACAATTTTACACATGTGATTATACAATTAAAGAATTCACAAACAAACTAGGTTAAATTCATTATTGAATTGCAAATCGTTAAAATCGGGTTAGAAAAAGACGAATTAAAAAGGAGACTAGGAACGAATGGCCCTCGGCCCTAGGGGACGATTTTTAGCTTCTTTTGTTGATCTTATTTTAGTCATTGAATGTTAATAATATGGTGTTAAGCACGCGGTCTTATACTAGTGGTAAATTAGGTGATAGAAAAGATGAATTCATTAATTAGATAAAATTGTCAAGTTAATTTACAAGTTAAGTCATGTATGACCTAGATGTCTAATGAACTCATATGTATGACCTATATGTCTAATTAATTAAATTATATTGTCAATTAGTCAAATTTATTAAGTTATAAGTCTAAAATTAGTGAGTTTTGGCCGAAATAAAGGAAGACAAATTAGAACTCGATTTCATCAATTTGCAACTCGAATTAAACTCATTAATTAATTGCCCTCTTACGAAACACAAGGATATGTAAATGAATGGAACCACTTCGATCACTTCAGACGAATTATAGAGTTTCATCCAAGTCAACGCGAGTGATTGTAATGGTACTTTAACTCATACTCATAACTATGCTAAGTTTGATTTAACAATTAAAATTAAACGATAAATAAACGATACAAAATACATAATTAAATAAAGAGTAAATTACAAATAACTCCCTTATATAGTCAACTTTTTTTAAATAATTCTCTTTTATAATTTTTTATCCAAATAAGTCCCTTATAAACCTTGTTTTTCATCAAATCAATGCCTCTTTCCTGGAACTAGATTTATTTTTTATAGTTTGATCGATTTACCCTTACTAATAACGTGATCCCTACATCGCTACTATATTTTCATAACCCGTGACCAATTCCAAATCTCTCTCAAATCTAATACACTCAAATCATGCACTGTGAGCGAAGAAGAATCAAGCATAAACTCGTCGTTTTGTCTTACTTTAAATAATAACATAGTGAGTAAATGACTAGAATAGTAATTTAACATCTTATGTAAGTGAAAATGAAGGGACAAATAATTTTTTGGCAGGAAAATTCAAAAATAAGCCTCATTCCGACGAAGAGGTATTGATTTGTATAAAAACATGGTTTAAAAGGGAGTTATTTGAATAAAAAATTATAAAAGGGGGTTATTTCAAAAAAGTCGATTATATAAGGGAGTTATTTATAATTTACTCTTAAATAAACTACATAAAACAAAAAAAAAAAAGAGAAGGAAGGTATTTTTGATACCCTCAACTTACATGTATCGTTGATCAATATCTTTGGATCGACGAAAACAATTGAAATTGCAATTTGAAAACACGAAAACACATCCTATTGCAGCGATTTGAGCAGCCAACTTCGAATGCTCACCACGACTTCGTTTCTCAACGAAAACGAGATTTGAAAGATGTTTTAGAAACTAGAAAGATTTTATTTTGTTAATATGTAAATATATCAGAGGATTTGGGATGATTTGAGCACAAAAAAACGAGGTAGAAGTCACGACAAAAACACGAAAACTGAGAAAAACTCGCTCTGTTTTCGTGCGCCTGTAACGACCTTTTCTCTGGTTTTTTCTGGAGTTTGAGAGCTTCTAAGTACTGTATAAGTGTTGGGAGGTCCTAAGGGGTTGCTAAGGGAGGAAGTAGATGGGTATTTATAAAGATAGAAGTCGGTTTGAAGTAGGGTTTGTGAGAGGTGTTCGTGTTTGGACTGGTTGTGTTTGTTTGGAGGTTTGGCTGCGGTTTTCGAGGGGAATTGGATAGGTTTTGTTGGAGGATTGCTTGAGGCTTAAGGGAGGAATTATTTTTGGCTTGGTGAAAGAGAAAACAGGTCCGAGAAAGGGTTGTTTTGTGCTCGAAAAATAGAGTACGCAGGCAGCAGGGTTTGGGCTCGGTTTTGGGAGCTACTTGGGTCGTGTTTGGGTTGGGTTAGGATGTGGGTCAAGGCTAGTATGGTTGGTTATGGAGTGGTTGTCATTGGGTACGGGTTTGAGTCAAGTTTGAAACGGATTTGAGCGAGTTTAAACGGGTTGAGCTGAACAAGGTATGTGTGTGTGTGTGTGGGATGTTTAAGACAAGCTTTTGAGAGGGTTTTTGGACGTGCCTTGGGCTGTGGTTTATGGGATTCGAACAAGGGATCATAGGGGAAGAGAATAGGGTTGAAATATCCTCAAAATTCGGGCCCAAAACAAGTGAGAAACGAGCTTAAAAACGCATACATAAACCGTCTTAAAATCGAGTTTTTCAAAAGATTTATAAAACAAAATTCATTTTTCAAAATGATTTTTCAAATCAAATTTTATTTTCAATAAAATTAAATATCAAATTATTTTCAATAAAATGAAATAAATAAATTAAATTGATCAATTCGTCAAATAAATCAATTAAAATTAGTAAATTCAATTAAAATCGATAAATAGACTAAATCGATTAAAATATGAAAATTCAAGTATTTTATTTTCTATAAAATAAATAAATTCAAATAAAATAAATTAAAAGGTCATTAATTTAAATGTCATTTAAATTAATAAAACGAATTAAAACATTTCATGAAACGTGTCGTCGACGACGTCCTTTTTATATCGTAAAACGAACTCAAATAACGATATGGCCAACTTGAAGTACATGTTGTCCTATCATCATCGGGTGTTTGACGAGGTTTTTATAAATGCCAGTGACAAATACGGGTATCTACAACTCGACTCGGTGATCACCAAAGCTCGTGACTCGTCCCATCTCCCGCTAGATATCAAATGCAAACATGAACTCAAATTGCTCCCCATATGATCGGAAATACATATGGATCAACATAGGCCACCCAAGAAATAGGTGACAATTTACACATAGCCACACACGGTCAGTTTCAATAATACAATTAATCACAAAAAACAATAGGCATGAATATGAAATACAAATATGAATGCACAATCACAAGTCTCCAACCACCACCACTCCGCAACCAACACATCGCTACCAGGGACACACCCACAGTACCCACAACCTGGTGATGACAACTTAGCATCGTCCACCAAACAGCCGGACTGCATTCCGTAAAACAGGTATTTGGGACACACCCATGGTACCGAGCCCGGGCGCTAACCGGACCCTTGTCAGGTGTCGTGACACCATACGAGCCCCTCCATAACTCAAGCTATTAACGTGCACGTGCCTCTTAGAGTGGGAAGCTCCAAGAGGCGACCTAAGCGTATGACAGTCTCCCGCCCGTCTAACAACTCCTCAGCAACCATGTATCACTACCACCAATCCACCAACAACCTCCAACATCTACACAATCACATGTACATAATATGCAAACAATATGTCAAGTATAATGCTTTCTCATGAATGAGTCTTACCATATGTGCCTCTTCCTCATGTAATAAATATTAATTATGCCAAGTACTCATGTACACCAACAACCACAACACTACCTCAACATGAAATCTCCAATTAGCATGTTATAATGCAACTCTAATGATATCATAAAACCAACATTAACAATCCATAATCATGCCACCATGAAATCTCAACACTACTATGCGACTAACAACAATTACCCATAATAATCATGTTATAATGCAACAACAACACATTAATGACACATATAAACAGGAATACTACTGAAACCGAGTAGGGAAAACCTTACCTTTTAGCATATTCTATAGCAAATCTAAGATAAGCAAGATCCTGTCTCATTAAACCGTCTCATCTTACATAATTACATAATAATCATCACTACACATCCTATATACTTATATAATACCAAAACCCCATATTATTATCCTTTAATTACCCATATTACTCATATTAATCTATAATTAACAATACCCATGAAAACCCCCAAAAGTTAGGGTTTATAAAATAAAGAGGGAGAAGTGTAGATCTCACTTACAAGGTGGAAGGAAGAAGGAGGAAGGGTATAATCTTCTAACATAAGCTTGAATCCTATAAAAAGGTGTTTGTGAGGGTTTTAGAGAGAAGGGAGAGGATTTGGAGTTGAAGGGAGAGAAGGGAAAATGAATTTAGGTTGGGTGAAGATAAGGTCTTGTTCTTAGTAAATATCGCCAACTGACAGACAGCACTCGACCGAGTGTTGTCCACACGACCGAGTATGGCTCCACACGGTAGAGTGCGGCCTACACGGTCGAGTACTAGTACTCGTTCATGTCCTACTTACTCGGTACCCTGAAATCACTACTAGGTCTCGTATAAGTTACACTTGGTCCACCAAACAACTATGCCTTACTCACTAATGGTCTCTCGTTAAGCCTAAAGTTCCTCTCACGCATCCCAAGGTTCCTGAATAGATATTCAAAATATCCGGGTATTACAATCTTCCCCCCCTTAAAATGAACTCCGTCCCCGAAGTTTACCTCAACTCTCTCCCAAGTACAAATGTTTCCTTACGTCTCATTATCGACTCATACTCCCTCTCGTACTTGTCACACTTTATTGCTCCTTAACTTTTCACTTATTACATTCACCCTTCCTAAAAGGGAAATTCGTCCCGAAGTTCAACGGTCAATTCTCATATACTCTCATTAAACTCATCATCCACCCCTGAACACCCGAGTCTTGGCTTCATCACTCACTATTTACTATTGGTATGGTTCCATATTATTATGCATGTATAGATATAAATTACATCAATCTCATATACTTATGTGCATATTCATTACTAGGTAGAATATTCGAAATCCAAGAACAATTAAAGAATGCAAACAATTACTCGTTTATGACTCAATTATTCCGAACAATTCCGTCACCGTATACATGTCAAATCATGCATATACCGTGTTGAATTCATCACATAATCACACACATGTTTCCACATTCGTTTCATACAACCTCAACACTTCCGTTAGTATAGTGGAACTTTGATTATGCATACAACGTTGTCATGTGACGCACGCAATAAGACAAAACTATGTGTGTTAAGAACATCATTACCTTATTGTTTTCACACAAATAAGATCATGACAATCAATCATACGATACGTAAGATTATCACGTTACTTTTAATCGTTTATTACTCCTGTGAACTTAACGGGTCCATCCAATATTACTCGAAACTGCACAATGTCACCTA
>VHZZ01005682.1:51667-68410 GCA_009801015.1 Silene noctiflora
GTTACCACTTGATAATTACCACCACCTGACCAACGTGACCATATAACCAATGCTCAACTTCCGACCAACGCTCTCTAGCTCAACACCTTATGCTCTCTCGTAACCATAAATACCAATTATATATTGCAACTTCATTAACCATATCAACCATATTACCCCAACATCCATACTAATTTTGTCCGTGATCATCCTACTCCCTTAACTTACCACCCAAGTCTCATACCATGTAATTACTCTACTAATTTCTTACTTCCTTAATTCCTCAACCTCATGTCTGAAATGTTGTCCTGAAGTTCCTACATAACCCTTAACTCACACACTCATGATAGTACCATACATCTCCATGATTTCTTACTTTCATGTCCCATAACCTTTGTGAACATACATTCGACTTACTACCATCTTTCTTGTCTCACTACACTTGACAACACCCATAATCAACTCAACTCATTACTCCTATTACCCAGCTTTTAGTAATCCGGTTTCCTTCTAATGGCTCTAAAACTCAAATTCCATTAATTAATATCAACAACTTCTCATTCCTTCTTATAAATAATCTCTCTCCACATGCTACTCATTTTGTACCACCACTATACTTCAAGGCACCTTATCAAGGACTACCTCAAGATATGGAAGTGATACCATCTCGGTTACCTGAGGTAGTGTACATCACAGAAACCATAATGAAACATAGTTTAAAGGTTAACTTTAATAGACTGATTACAAGTCTCCAAAAATACCAATACAAAACCAAATCCCAAAACTGTGATAATAAGATAAAACAAAGTACGCGGAAGCTAGACTACTAAAACTGGTGATGACTCTACCCTCCCAATCCCAGAGCAACATCAACAATGATAATCAGCATCACCTGCTAAACCAACTACTCACCATCCCGGAATGGATCACCACAGTTTTGAAAACAGAAACGGGGTCAGTCAACTATACAATAATATGACATAGCAACACATAAGCATGAGCATCCACTGTAACCATCTCCAATACGTCCAAACTCCATAGTAACCAGTAACCGACTACACACCAATGTGTGTAGCCCTGCTAGATTACCCATCGCAACAGGTAATCCACGCCGCCAATGGGGACCGCAGCCTTACCACCAAAATCCCCGCTCACGCATAAGCAAACCCAAGTCCATTAATGTGCACATCCCCCTTCCGTCGAGACACGCAAGAGGCGAACACTGGTGGTGAGTCTATCGCTCGCAATGGCTCACAATACCAACTCCAAACTTCAACAAGAACATCCATATCATAAACATAACCATAAACATATCATAAAACAGTAGCAAAGATCGTCACATCATAATACATATCATTCTACAACCAACTGAGTAGGGAAACCCTACCTTTTCGTAATCCATTATACCGCAGCCAACCATATGAATGCACAATGAATAACATATCGTCACCTACAACACGATAATCAACAATCAAGAACACATACGATTACCAACACTCTAAACCCCCAAAACCCCCAAATTAGGGTTTAAGAAAACTCAATATAAATTTAGGAAAGACACTTACAACTTATCTAGTAAAGACTAGATTGATCTGAGACTCGCAAATCCCTGTTTTCGCCTTGAGAGTTGTTAAGAAAGTAGAGTGAGATGAACGCAGAAACCTTTAAGGATTTTCTTTTGTTTTGTGAAACTGACGAAATGAAATAACAATTGCTTCTCAACTCTTTTAACCCTCCGCGGAAATAAACACGTATGAACAGGTACTCGGCCGAGTACCACATGTACTCGGCCGAGTACGACCAGCTCGGCCGAGTGTCAACTATGCTCGGCCGAGTATCTCGATATCAGTAGCCTGACCTAGATACACCAACAAAATACTCGGTCGAGTTCCCCAAGACAATAATACGTAGTATTACATACTGTATGTTTGATTATGAGATTGTGATGCTTTACATGTTCATGGTTGTTGGATTGTTATTGCGATTTGTATATTGTGGTTAATCTGAAATGTTGTGAAGCCATTTTCTGGAGATGGTCTTCACCCCCGTGTTCGCCTCTTGTGACTTTCGTCACAAGGGGTGTGCACATTAATGATCTGGGTTCGCTCGTTGTGATGAGCGGGGCTTAGGTGGCAAGGCTACGGTCTACCACTGGCGGTGTGGATAACTATTGAGATGGGTAACCTTGCAGGTCTGGGTTGTGGTTCAGACATTTGTATTTAAAGGATGGGATTTGTGTATTGCAGGATTGTGTTGTATTGATTTTTGCTTCGTAGCTCATGATTGGTTATACAGTTGACTGACCCTTTCATGTTTTAAAAACCTGCGGTGATCCATTGGGGAATGGTGAGCTGATGTCTAGAAGGTTTTGTTGGTTGAGCTTCTCGCGGGTCGGATAGGAGTTTCGCCGAGTCTTCTAGCTTGCTTCCGCTGTCTTGTTAACATTAGATGATCACTTTATTTTGGAGCTGTATTTCAGTTATGGATTTTGTGGTTTTGGCTTGTAATTGACTAAACTTCTATTTACTTTATTTAAACGTTCTTTTATAGTTTATTTGATATGCTTACTTCGGGCAACCGAGATGTTAGCACCTCCATTCGCTAAGGTAGGCCTTGATAAGGCACTTTATTAGATTAGGGTGTTACATTCCCTTTTTCACATGTTATTTTATGATACTTCAAAAATATTTCAATTTTATTATCGGTTAGGTTAAACACGTTATTGGATCTTTACACAAGTTGTAAAACATGTACTTTTATATCTACTTTTACATTAATTGGTTATGGTTATCTTGTGATTTTGATTTACACAATTGTTGTGTAAGACTAATTTACACAAGCCTAACTTATCATAAATTTCCTAGAAATAAAATATTTTTTTAACTTTCTTAACCGTGTACTTCGTTAATCGTTACTATAAGGCATTTTTACGTGGAAATAGAGTTTCCCCTGTTTTAGATTGCTTCTCATTTTATTGAGAATTTGAAAAAATGAATCCCGCTTGTTTGATGAACAATGATGTCGCCCCTAGTTCCAACTATCAAGCCCTTTAAAGACCATATGCCAGACTTTTTGATGTGAATTGAAGATGCCAAAAGGCAGAAATGACTCCCCTCCATTTTGTCAGGTTTTTCATTTTACAAATTATTGGTTAATACGATTTTAAGTTAAGACGGTTTTCACAACTGATCTAATCAACTAATTATAAGTTTATAACGGAAAACAAAAGAAAAGTAATTGTAAAAGGTCTTAATTTAAGACAATTTTAAACAAAATATATTGGTTTCTTTTTTTATTTGCAATATCTAACTTTTGAGTCGGGTAAGAATATATAAAGCCACAATTATCAGTCATATATTAGCATCGCGCCATAACGTAGTTAAACAAATAGGAAGGTAGTTCATATAATTAGCATCGCGTCATAATGTGATAATGTGGTTAAATATATTTTCACCAAGAACCTCTAAATGAGATATCGGGATATTTCACTCATAACTATGTTATCGTCTTCATATTTGTGCCAAAAACCCTTCTCCATATCCCAATTTTGACACACTTTCCCGTAAAACACTCTTATTATAGGCGAATTTTCGTTTGTGAACGTTTCTCATGCATTTACTAGATATTTGTAGTGTTTCACGCATTTCTAGGTGATTTAAGATGTCGAGTGAAGGCCGGGACCGATTACAAGAAAAGAAGTGAAGTGTTGAAGCCTCTTTGAAGCCCTTTGGGTGTATCAAGAGCAGGCAAGACGCATCTCAAGCTCGTAGGGTGTTATAAAATATTACTCTTATGGGTGTATTAGCTCAAGTTTGGGTGTATATCAGGCAAGGTGCATCTCAAGGTCGTGGGGTATAATATTTTACTCTTGTGGGTGTATTTCTCCAAGCTGGGTGTAACTAGCCTCCACTAGACGTAACTAAAGGGCGGCCGTTGTATTGATACACCAGGCAGGCCAAACTGCAGCTTTTTCCTTTATTTTGATTTCTTGGTTTCTTTTTTGGACGTTTAGTATATATAGTTAAAAACCCTTATTTTTAAGGGCGGGAGCCTCATTTTAGATAGAGAACAAGTTTACACACTTCATTTAGAACAATTTTAGGGTTTAATTCAGATTGTAGCTAGTTATTGGATCTCAAATTGTTCTACTTGTCCTTCAAGTTATTAATCAAATCCTTCTTTATTTCTTCTTTAATTTAGTTGCTAATCTCTATTTTCCCTTTTATTTTGCTATTGTTGATTTGATCATTGTTTTACTTAGTTTATTTCATCAAATTTGGAATAATTTAGTTGTTTGTTATCCAAATTATTATGTTTAGGCTTGATTTCATATCTCCCTTAGTTTAATTAGTTAATTATCATATTCTTTGTCATTAATTGCATGTTTAATTGTAGAAACCAATTTTATAAATGTCAAATGCTGAAGTGTCAATTTTTATCATTTGTTTTAGCTTAATCAACATGATTAGTGAGTAATCCTCTTACTAGGACTCGATTATCCCCAACATGAGCATTCTACTTAATTAAGACCCATTTAATTGGTCATGTAGGTGGTAGTAAGGGTGAATTGAAGGACTTAACTTGTGGATTAGATTTGTTGGAGGTCATTCTTGATTCTAGACCCTTAACCATATGCAAGACCCGATTAGGTTGAACACCGGGTAATCTAGCTATCTAATTGCTAACCTAGGTTGAGACCGAAAGGAAGAACCTTGGGAGAACGCCTTCAATTTAGGGTTTGAAATCGAACCTCGAGAGAGGGTGTGAGATAACTCAGAAATACGACGCAGAATTAATGATCTAGATCAATTTTAGGTTACCTTAAAAATTATGCATGATTTTGGGGGAGTCGGGAATTGGTAGAAACCCAACCTTCGAATTCGAGGGGGGTTGGTAGGAATAACTAGTGTCCAAACACGGGACCGAAGGGGAGGTATTTGGCGATCTAGAGCCGTCTTCCTCTTTAATACCACCCTAATGACCACTTAAGGGAAATTAAACTTGTAGACGCAAATGTCGATGGTCAAGTCATGTCCTAGGCCTTTTATCCATTGATTTACAACCTTATCATTTTCCTGGCTTATTTCTAGCTAATTTGTATTTCATTTTGTTTAACTTAGTTAATTAGATAAAAACCAAACTCAACTTTTATCGATTTAGTTAAACACTACAATTAAAATAGACTAGTATTGCATTCACTCCATGTGGATTTCGGACCCAGAGTGCTACGATTACAACCATGCACTTGCGGTAATTTTAAAACACATCATGCACCAATGTTGCGAGGTTTTTACTCGGGCCTTTGAATGACTTTGTTTGGCTACGCCACAAAAATCAATATCAATATATTTCATGAGTTTGAACTCGAGACATACATCTGATTAAATTAGTAAATTAAACAGGATTTTAGAAGATTCGAATATGGTCTAGTTTTCCATAAATTTTATGTTTAGTGGCAACTAGGTAATAAGAAAAATTCAAGTTGACACCCCACCCTATTGGTCCATTTTATGATATTACAACTATTTACATTCATTGGATTGCAATATAATTCTTACATTTAACCAAAAAAATATTTAGATCATACTCCTTAATTCGAGTAATTTTTTTTGTCAAAATCTGTCACGACTAGTAGTGCCTTGTCAACAAACCTGGCAAACGGGTCAATCAGGTCGGACCAATTCGGGTCTTTGCTAATTTATGGTTAATTTGGGTCCGAACGGATCTTTTTGGGTTTCGGGTTTGTTGGTTGGATCTGTTTTTGGTCAAGCAGGTCAGTTCGGGTCGGATCATTTTGGGTTAAGAAAGCTTGGGTCATGTTCGAGCCAGGTCAGATCAATTCAAATGATGTAGTTTGGGTCAATTTTAAGTCTCGGATCAGCTTTTTCGAGTCGGATTACTTTTGCCAGGTCTAATGCCAACCCAACGATCAAACATCAACTTAACTTAATTTCTATAGTTTTTTCACTCGATACGTATAAAATCTACAAATATTTGGTTACCCTGGCCCTACAAATTTAGGGGTAGAAAACAAAAGGCATAAACATAATTGCACTTTTGCAAGTTAGCCATACTGTTCCAGCCTTTTGCGGATTGGGAATTGATATTCTAACCTTTCTCTTGTTTAGTACTCCATAGAGTATTTGAGTAGTGATGGAGGTAAAATATCTCTATCATCATTGCTCCCAACAATGGCAATGGCCCATTCTCCCTATGCCCTACCCTTCTGTGTTAAAATAGACTACCCAAAGCCTAAATATTTAGGATCAAAAGTTATTTATGAGTCATCATCTGATAAGTAAAATACACGAAGCACAAACAATACTAAGGTGGTTGTACATCGTATAACAGTCGCTGCATTTACAACGATTTCAAATATAATGTGCGTGATATGGGATGAGATAGTCGTATGCGCACAAGTGCACAACTATATAAAGGAATTCCTCGATAATTTAAAATTTTACTTTTGTTGTTAAGAGTAATTATTCTCGAGTAGAGTAATCAAAATAGAAAACTGATAATAATTTTTGTGATTTAAAGTTTTCTTGGTTAAAGGAAGGTTAATTTCCATTGACAATTAGGAATGAGTAGAAAAATCATGTTGCTCTTGCTAATAAAGGTGACAACTCCCGACAAGTTTGTATTATGCTTTTGAGGGAAAGATAACAAGTTAACTAAGATTGTAATCAAATACAAATACAAATTCAAATTCAAATTAAAGGTGTTATTTGATCCACCAATTACATGACAAACAAATCATAATCTGCCAATCAGGGGATATAACTTATAAGAGAGTGAAACTAAAACTAACTTTCTTTCCTTTGGATAAAAAAGTAGAGCGATAGGATACTAAAATGATTTACCTAATTCGGCAAATAATTGAGGACACTTAAATTGGTGATACAAAGTTATAATCACACAATTTCGAGCATCGATCTAGTCACACAAGTTCGAGTCACCGTGTAGTTCCAATTACTAAAACTCCATGAGCTAAGTCAGAGAAAACTCTGGTGAAGGCCTGAACCGATACTCACGTGCAAATCATTCGTCTGACTTGGGTATTGGGGCGAAAGACTAATCGAACCATCTAGTAGTGGTTCCTTCCGAAATTTCCCTCGGGATGTCGGAGCTCATTCACGAGTTCTATCAAGTAAAATCAATTATTAGAGGCATCGGGAGCGCAATGCCCTCGACCTATACTCAAACTTTAAATGGGTAGCTAGAACGGGGCGACTGCTTTATTGAATTGTTCCACGAAATCGAGAGCTCCAAGGGGCGATGCGGGATAAACCGGACGTCGGGTTACGTTGCCCAACTATGCGATAACCTAGATCCCACAAAAGGTGTTGGTCAATTAAGACTGGTAGCGAACACCTTGAAATTCAACCAAACTCGAGTAACCTAGGGAAGTTTATCATCCTTCCCAATCGAGGTTAGAATAATAATTCAGTCGATAGTTCTAGACCCGGCTTGACATTAAGTTCTAGAGCCGAGCTTGCATGACCTGAGCAATGGCCGGGTTTTGATCTAGTCAAGCTCGAGTTACTCACGAACGGTCGCGTCTCATTATCACCCCTAAGTCAGCCCTTCACATGAACAATGTATACATAATTCAAAGCAGTGATTTCTGCTGTCTTACATTGCCATGCTTGTAGAATAGAGGCAAGAGTTAGCTTATAAACATGCAAATTGTACAGGTTAGTTTCTCAATTCAGGATAATTTGTGTGAGCAATACAGTGATCTCATCACTAGTAAGATTAAACAAGAAATTAATTAACGAATAATTACACATACATTTTCTGATGCATCACATAGATTATATACACAATGATGATAATAAACCATCAAGACTCATCAATGAGTAAGGCTTAAATAGTTGCCTTTATCCCAATTTTTTAATTCATCTACTACCCGTACAAAACAATTAATTAATTGTTTAACTAATTAATAGGGAGTATGAAATATAATGGATTATCAATCCGACGAACAAATCCATGACTCAACCGTAGCTTCACCCCTTGTTACACCTACGTGATTTTCCAAGGGTGCGGGTGCGTCCTTATCAACCACGGCTAGATTTGCACTAGTCACATTGTTGTTTCCTCCACCTTCATCGACGGAGTTGACTTGATGTCGACCAATGGCGGGACGTGTAGTCGTAGTAGTAGTAGTAGTAGTACTAGTGGTATTGTGGCCTAAAGCAAACTCGTTCATCAATGAGTCTGTTGCTTTAGACCCGAGACTCATGGTAGGATCACCCTGTCGAAAACCCGAGACATGGAATTTGTCCACGGCCGTGACTGAAGACGGCCGTGGGATAAATGATTGAGTTGTGACCCTTGGATAATTATTTGTAGTGGCAATGATATTTTGAGGAAAAGGCCTCATAAGATGAGGAGGTTGCAATGTTGAACTACAAACATCTAACATACTACTCCCATTGTTTGCTAGAAGCCCTTCACTATCTCTAGGAAGTTGGATACCGAAACCTCCAAAGAGATCAAGCCTAGCCCGGGCAGCAAAGGCAGTTTCAAATGGAGAGGCGGGTATACCAGTGAACTCTTGAACCATTTGCCTAAAATTGTTAGTGTCAGTGGTTAGAACTGTTGTGGGTGTCCTCCTAGACGCCCTGGACCGTTTCTTTGGGTTGGATCGTCCTCCTCCGCCATTTCCTTGTTGATTCAAGGATCCGGGTGAACTCTTGGGTAGCCTAGTCGAGTCCATGCTGCTTGATACGGGGAGCGGTGGCCGTTGTAGCTGATGAGATTGCGTGGCGCAAGTGTTAAATTGTTGATGGGCTACGCTAGTAATGCAATTGTTTGCATTATCAAGGGGTAATGAATATGTATTTATAGGAGATGGTTGAATTGAAGTATATTTATTGGGCCACACCATGCCCAAACTACTATCATTACCAACAATATTACTATTATTGTTATTATTACTATGGTTTATCATCATAGATTGTGAAAAAGTAGATGGATCAAATTTATAGTTGGGTACTTGATGTTGATGATGATAGGCAGAAAAGGATGTGCCATCGTTGAGAGAGTAAAGTTGAGACGCCAAGGAACTAGTAGGGTTGAGCAAAGCCGATACTGTTTCACCGCCACCAGACTCGAATTCCTGATCCTCTCTTCCGCCACGGCTACCACCACCACCACCACCACCACCAGTGCTCGACGATTGTATACTTCCACTGTTTGCTGAATCCATGTTCCCTGAACCTACACAATAATTTACATTACAACATCATCACTCACTGTCTGAGTGTCTGGCTCCCGCAAATTGTGGGGTAGGGCTCGTAACTAGCCTAACTCTGTACAACTGTTTTTCTTCCAAGCGATCCAAGATTAAAATTGTATCGGGAATTTACGTCATTTAATGAAAAATGAAAATAATAAACACCAAAAACATTATAAAAAAAAATATGATGAGAAAGTTACCTATCAGACTTTAAACGAAGAATTTGTAGAAAAGATGAAGTGGATGATGATGAATAAAGTTGGTGCGTTGGATCAAACGAAGACTTTTTAGGAACAAAAAGGGGTGGTTGTAGAAAAGGCACCACAAGTAGAGTAGCCCCAAATAATTATAAGCTTCTTTCTTTTTATACAACAAATAAAAAACAAAAAATAAATAAATAAATACTACATATGTATACACAATATGTATATGTGTTACTAATCCAAATTTTTTAGGGTAAAAAATGTTATTAATTTCTGATAAAATATTACTATTATTTTTAGGGTAAAAAATGATAACTTTAGTTATAACATTTTATTCATTAAATGGTTACATTCTATTAAATAAATTGTGACATTTGATCCGTTTTATTTCAAACCGTCCGAAACCAGACTTATTGGTAAATAATAAATTAAAGATTTCGTATGCAAAAAGAAAAGAAGATGATGAGTTAAAAAAGAGATATAAAAACATTTAATGAAGTGTGGGAATTTTAGAGTGGGGTAGTAGAAGGACAAAATGTGCTTGTCTAGCAGCCTTCCTTTTTGTTTGTTTTTAAAGAGAAATAAAATATTAATATTTTTAAGATTTTTGATATTAGTAGATTTTGAACTAAAATCACGAATATTAATTTAAACTTAATTTTAGGGCATTTTATTTCTGTTTAGCTCTATTTAATTTAGTTTATCTTCATTCAGTTTAGTTTAGTTCGCTTTATCTTTTTATTAATTAACTATTACTTCAGTTCAGTCAGTTTTATTAAGTTTAGTTTAGTTTAATTCAACTCTTCTCTACTAAGAAAACCACGACTTTGAGCTGTTTTTAAAAGCAAAGAAAAATATGTTGTATTATTGTATTTGGATGATTAGACAAATGAAATTATTGTATTATGTATAACCGTCTTAATTTATGTTATGTATGTACAACTCATTATGGAAGATAATAATAAGTTCGTCATATATCAGTCTTATACTTGTCTAAATATTGTAGTTATATTTATGTTTATATACGTATATAACTGAAATCTTATTCTTCTATTTATTTCATTTTCTTACATTTGTTTAAATGTATAGTCCAATTGTTACAATGTGTTAAAATTTCACTTATGAGATAAAACTTTCAGAAATTGAATTCATGACCACAAGTTTTATGGTCATCAGCCTTTCTTATCGTATGAGAAGATCAATTCAACCAAAATTTAAACTAATAATTAGAGCCTAATTAATAAATTTATATTTATAAATTATAAGGATGTTATTTCAATTAAAAATTTAAGCTATTAGACTTAAGAAGGAGTATGAATCAAAATTGTACTTAGCATGTTAACTTTGCCATTAGTTTTTGCAAATATATGTAAATTATGCAAAACATGTTGCATCTAATTATTTTTGATATGTTGCAAAGTTATATGTATTTAAAACTAAAATGGAGAGAAAAAGCTATCGAGAGGATCTAAATTGATTTTGTGTCTTTGATCAATTATCTTACTTAAACAAATGATTGAACTTCATATCAGACTGACTAACACTAAATTTATTGGAACTTTTATTTAGGTATTGTTTGATCGCCACTTTAAATGTGGTAGAAAATCCCATAAATTCGAAAAAATAGAAATTTTTAATTGCCCAAAATTCCATGAATTTGAAACAACAACACCTTATTATAAATAGATGATACAAAAACGTCTTTAATTTTGAAAGCAAGTACATTAACTAAGCAAAGGAAATAGTGACAAAAGAGAATGAATATGCTTACAAATGACATCAATGGACCAATAGCAATTGAGACAATTTAGATGTTCTTAATTTCTTGTTTTCTCCATTTCAATCCGTTTCCTTTCAAGAGGTTAGTTGAGAGAAACTCTTTTAAGATAGGCAAATTCACTTAATGTTAAAACAGATTAATAGATATCATTTGAAAAGATACGTTCTCAAGAGAATGTATAAAAATTTGTCATACAATTCTTATGTGTAGTATTTGAATCATTTTAATGATCAAATAGATATATTCGACTTAAGAGAAAATAGGTGCGATAAATTTTAATAATAGACACAAAATAAAGAGAGAAATGGAGAAAAACCTAGGCACATAACACACACCAAAATTAATAAAAATGGTGTGGCCAAGGTAGACAAACAACCACACAAAACGGATATGCATTTGGTAATGAAATTTTGGACATGAAAATGAGAGGAGATTAGACTCGCACGCATACTCCCCCTATTCGTTGACTAAAACTAAGAACACCATCACCAATCTCCAATCACCATTCACCAATCGCCAATCTCCAATCTCCAATCTCCAATCTCCAATCTCCAATCACCTTTACTTTGATTTATGTAATTCAAAACAAAGCCTTAATTTGGTGATTATTGATCCTGCTAAGGAGGCCAAGTAAGTTAACAGCTAATATATTCGTAATCTATAAAATTAATTGTGACATTACAAATACTCAATAATCATTTTATGTGCAAAAAGAATAAGACTTTGTTTTTTTGGACTGAAACTATCTAAACTGAGTTGAACTGAACTTAATGGACCTGAACTGAACTGAACTGAAGTAAGAGTTAATTTGTAAATAGAAGACCTGAACTGAACTTAACTGAACTGAACTAAAAAGTCTTGCTGAGGACAGGTAATATTTCGCCAGAAGCTAAAAACGGAATAAAATGTGACCCATTTAAGAAGAAAATGTTGCCATTTTTTTAGATAAAAAGTTAGCAACATTTTCTAAGCTATAACATTTTGCCATTAAAGATAAAATGACGACATTTGACTCGTCTTTAACGAATTTCATTGTGCAAGTTGTAATTCATAATAGTATACATTTAATTAACCAATGTTGAATTTAAGGCATGTACCATCTACATAAACAAATGCACAAAAAACCTTGTCCGAGAAGTTACTACTAATGATTACGCTCTAATTTATCTAGTTCAACTTAACTACATATAGCAAAATGTATATTACGGAGTATGTTTTTCTAGTACCATCTCCCAGCTGTATCTATTTTAATTTATAAAAAACGACGGTAAAAATGATAAAAGCAAAGAGTAGTTCAGTAGAATTCAGGTACTGTCGGGTTGATTAAGGAAATGGATTAACATTGGAAAATCCAATTTATGTGAATTATTTTCCAATAGCCAATTCAGTAAATTCGGTAAAATCGTTTGATTACATATGCACAAGTTGAATTATATAGCAGTTGCCAACTACTAAGCGGAGTACGTAATCCAATTCTCACATTATGTCATTTTACAAACAATGACTTGCTAATAAATAAATCACTATGGTTTTATACACCGTAAACACAAATACACATGAACATTTGTGCCTTTGCACGGGATCTATAAACGAGTAAAAATACTGAAGAGCAAGAATAAGAAGGATATAAATGGAAAACTGGAGTTGTTGGGGTTGTTGCATTACTGCATACGTCTCGTTCCCTACAAATACGACAATGCACGGACGGTGTGCCAAACCTTCTCACGTCTTCTATTTCTGCACGTTACAATGATGTTACTTGGATACCGCACATGCCAATTTATCATTTTCTAAATTGTACCAAATCCATTACTCAAATTTAACGAGGGATTACACATTATCCTTAAATTGGAGTGTATCACAATCATAGGTAGAACTATACTTCCTTTGTTTTACCTTTAATTTTAGTTAGTGGATGGCAAGTGCATAATAGAGCAATTGAGTGGAAAAAAATGAAAGGAATATCGTAAAATGAATTAGATAAGCAAACGACTGAGAAGGGGTACCATTATAATTGAATAAGAGATTTAAAAAAGCTAATTTATGTCTTGGATGAAAAGTCACTTGAATAAACATGTATGACACATTGTTTGTCAATATTAAAGTAAATAACTTTGAATAAAGGAACCAATGAAAAAAAAAAAAAAAAAAAAAAAAAAAAAAAAAAAAAAAAAAAGTACCAAGTATAAAATAGGAAAATTCACCCAAAATAGCCGTGTCCGACACTCCGACAGGTGTACGTGTCTGACACGTGTCAGAGAGTCGGAGTAACAAAGGTCGACGCCCGTGACATGTTCTATCACAGCCCGTGTCTTCGGACAAGTTTCTGTGAAAGTTATTGGTTCAACAGAGATAGCTCCAATGTGCAACTCGAGTATTGATGATCGATCCAAATATCCAATGGGTAAACCAAGTATTAAGGACCATGTAGAGGCCTTTGAGGAGTTGCTAGGTGAGAAAATATCGTCCCTTGAGAGCAAGATACAGTGAATGGGTGTTGGGCTCGAGAAATTGGAAGAGTCGGTAATGAACCTCAAGTGTTCTACAAAAAAGCTAAATTTTATGTAGTTTTTTGTAAAAGCCTTGCAACTAGTTTATCAGAAAGATGTTGCAACTTGTAACGACTTGAACAATGGTAGGAGGCTGCAAAAGCCTTGCAACAAGTTTATCACTTGAAATTAAGGTTATCTTTAACTCTAGTCTCCCCTACTGCCTCAAATTACAATCCCCTATGCCAATTCTGGCCCCCACTTATCCCAAAATGAGTAAAGGTACTGGACTGAGAAAAAGAAGCCCCTCATTAGATCTCAATGGGGGACCTAGCTTTGGATAGCTCTGAGCATGACGGTAAATTTTATTGTTCAGAGGACGAATTGACGAAATTGTAAAATAGGGAAAGATAACTCTTAAAACTTCAAGAAAAATAAACTTAATGAGGCTTGAACCCGCAACCTAGTAATTTTGTGTACAGATAAAGAGGATGGACGACTTGCTGTTAGTCAAGTGTAAAAGTTGACTGACAAAATCTGAAAGCAAACGTGCCATAATGGAGCAGACTTTTTCAGGTCAATTTGGTGAAGATGTGATACTCCGTATACATTACTACCTCATCGTCCTCATCCTATGTAGAACATTAAGTGTTCTCTTAAGTCTAAACATATCTACCGCAGTACACCTAAATTTGTCACATTTAATATATCATTAGAGATTACATTCAAAGAGTTCAATCTGATGAATTCACCACAAAGCGAATAGTTAAAACATATAATCCATCCCTTCAACGGATCAACCAAGTAAAAAGCCAGCCCAAGCCATTTTTTTTGTCAGAGCCCAACCATAAGCCTCAGAAGTGACAAACAACGCATATCGATATTCTAAACTAGTTAACCCTACACAGGATTTCTTACTTCTAACGACAAAACAACCTTTCAAAAAACAGCTTGTGCTTAGCTAAAACTACGATAACTAATGCAAACCAGGTGACCTCAATTAATCTGACTAGTATTGATATGCATCCTAGCTAGCAAACACGTGCATCTTTTCTGAGAATGCAAAATGTATGTAGCACATCAACTCACACACCCAAGACGAAACAAACAACCCTATGGCTCTTGAAAAACAACATAAACAAAAAATGCTAACCTTCAGCAATTTCCATAGGATGAAGCGCAATCTTGCATTTCAAAGAAAAAGCTTCAAAGAAGTTAGCTTGTAACAGAATAAGGGCTCTGCCAAGTTGCTATATCTGTAATCAGATCTCGCAGCTCACCTATGAGATGCTTTACGTGCTTGTTTTTCTCTGCAAGCTCCTATATTCACAGAACACAACAAAATCAGTGTAGATCTTTCTTTGTTCACTAAATAGTTGGACTACTTTCAAGCGAAACATTAAACCCTCCGTCCACTTTCCAGGTAGCGTCTTCCCAAGTAATGATAAATACACACTAGCTATGCACACAATGCGCTGAACTGCTTGATAACTAAAGGTTCAGTATATTATAGAGCAGAAATGTGTTGACAACTCGAGCCATGAATTTACTATTAATATTCATCATTTTCTGAGTTTTTATTTCCAAATGACGCAATAATGGATTTAAGCAAATACCTCACTATTGTGATAAAATTCCAACTAAATCCAATATTTACACATTCTACAATAGCTGTAACAAAATTTCAACTTTACCACTCTCATATGAGCTGTTTGTTCCTCTAACTTCATAATCTCATCTTCATCTTCCTGTGAAGGTGAACTGTCCATTGCTGCCTGTATAAGAAAACACAATTGCATGTCCGATTTATTTAAAAAAAAAAAAAATTACTTCAGACAATCACAAAGATGTATCCAATCACTTCTAAACCATCACCAGCTAGTTACAGTCTAGTAATATTTTTCATACCTTCAAGATTTCAGAGATATACGTTCATAATAGTTACACATGCTGCGGGTTTTAATTTTTCCAACCCAGACCGGATTGTTTTCCCCTTTGAAACAAGAGTATATAACTATATTTAAAATCAAATTTCTCAACAGGACACTGCAACATTTTAGGCCCGCAAAATCCACCTAGAGTTTTAGCAATAATCCTTTTCGAAAATTAAAATTCAAAAAGTCATATTACCCAGAACAACACACAGCAAATTAAAATGTCTAAAAGAAACCCAATTTTCACCAGTAGACACACAAAAAAAAAAGCACACACACACATCCAACAATCAAAATTAAATTCCTAATGACAACCAAAAAAGGCTAAAATTACCGGCTGGGAGTCAGGTATGGAATCAAGAATAGCACGAAGAGAGCCCACAGAAGACTTATAACGAAGCCGAGCTTCATCTAGAGCACTACCACCCATGTCGTGAGAAGGATCCGAAGAAATGTCAGAGTTCAGACCCTCGGTGTGCCCATTGGCTAAGATACCATTAGCAATACCATTATCAGGAATAGCAGTTGCAGTAGTTGACCACAAGGCTGGGTTGCAGAGCTCATCATTCATTGCAGAAAGGATTTGAAATGCTGCATCCACTGTATCTTCAAGATGTTTCTGCCCTTCTGCTGCTAGCTCTTTTACTGATTTGAGGCTTTCACTAGCTATTTCGTTATCTTCCATAGTTGTATTTCAGAAAGTGTAACACCCGCGCTTAACTAAGAGCCTTAAGCTAGACATCTCAGATAAAAGACGGTGTTACCATGTCAGTTGCCTGAGGTAAATAATACAGAAACTACGAATCAAAGGTACTTGCATTGGACTACAAATCTCTCGGCCAAACTATTCCAGTAATAGAAATGAACTAGTTTAAATTATTACAAACCAACAAGTGAATTCCTAGTAAATAAATGTTTTGAAGTCAAATAACTAGGTGATACTCCATTCCAGCGCACTCGCCAAACCCAGCTCACGAACAATCAAATTAGCAAAGTAAAAATATACATATAATATTATCTTCTTTATTAAAGCAACAACCACAGAGCTGAGGTGTCGCTCTGTGGTTGAAAGTCAACAATTCAAAGGTTTTCTGCACTTGCTAGATCACTT
>VHZZ01005683.1:46155-58326 GCA_009801015.1 Silene noctiflora
GTAGAAACCAAACAAACAAACTCTTCAAGCAATTAGTTACCTTTAGACAAATTAATCAGTTAACAGATAAAACAACCGCCTCCCTGTGGATTCGATCCTGACTTACCGCTAGCTATTAGTTAGTAGTAGTTTAGGATTTACTTTGATATAGGTGATACGACTTTAGCCTTGTCATCAACAAGGGTATGAAGACGATGATGATAATGACGACGCTTTGTTGACAAGTCGGACTGCTTGAAGCCTCTTAATTCAATAATTATGTTGATGTGTAATTGATGCTTTTATCAATGGGTGTTGACTAGCGGGAAGCCTGGCTAGAACCTCCTCCTCATCTACAATTAATTTTGTAAGGGCCTCTTCGTTGTTGATTAAAATTGGGTTAATTGCTGCCATGAATGTGTTTTTTTAATTTTTTCGAATGATGCTTTATTTGACCAATGTTAATTTTTTGAGTGAGTTTATTTAAAATAGTGGATAGTAACAGTCGAAAACAAATAATATAGTAACCTCTATGAATAAAAAAGAAATATTTATAGTAAATATATGAATTTGAATGGATACTAAAGGTCAAACTACACAATTCTCCATGCATATATATATATGCAACGGTTTCATAATAAGAAAGCAATGGTCAAATCATGTATACTTTATATGGACAATGATTTTGAATTTGACAACGGTTTTATTAAAACCTTGTTTATTTGTTGAATTTGACAACGGTTTTAATAAACTCGTGTTTATTTGTTGAATTTGACAACGGTTTTCCATAACCGTTGTAATTAATTTATTAATTAATTAATTAATTAAAAAGTATTATTTATACTATGAAACTGTTCATAATGGTTAAATCATATTCAAATACTGAGTATTTAATTTACACGGTTTTCAATAAACTCCTATCTACTATATATACTAATTAAGGAGCATGCATTCCTATTTCATTTATTTATACCGTTTCCAATACAACTCTTATTAAACTCCTATATAAATTAGAACTCTAATTAAAATTCTAATATACACAACAATCTAAAGTCTTCGTTTGATGTAATTTTTCCAATCAAATTTCGTACTGCGCATGATTTTATTTTTAGTGATATTGTCAAAGAATTTCGCATTGTTTTTCCTAATTATTAGCAAGCACGATTTTTCTTTTCGTTTGATGTAATTTTTTCCAATCAAATTTCTTAATGCCTATGGATTTTTTTTCCTTCTTGCTTAATTTGTTTAATTTTTAAAAATGCTAAAGATAACTTTAAACAAAAAATATAAATAATTAATAAGCTTCAATACAATATATAATACTAAAATTAAAAATGAAGACTTAACTAATTATTAATTAGACTCCGCCGACGATGGGTAATCTTCATAAATCTCGGCAAATATCATGTTGACGATCGAAAATTCATTATTGCTCACAGGGGGCACTGCCTCCGTTTTCCATGATAGAGGCACGATGGTAAGACTGTGATGAGTCCTGCAATGACTCAACAGAAGGTGATCAACATGGGTATGTAGCAACCCATAGATAAGAGCCACTTTGTCTAACATCTGAATAGAAGTTCGGTTTCCCCGCATCTTGCGCCCCAAAACTAGCCGCTAATTTTCTTGCCTGACGAAAACTAAGATGAGTGTCGACTATGTCAAACTCGATAAAAGCGAAGACTTGAAAGCCATGTCTGCTTGTTGACACAAGGTGGACTCTTTTAACCGCCGTATAACCTGCAGCATCATGAAGCATTGTCTTCATCCACGCTAAATCTTCATTGCACCCTTTTCATTTTTAAAACGAACATGGATATTATGCACAATGCAAGTGAAAAGATAGACGTAACGAGAACGTGATTTTGTTTCCGTTAACCCAGCCATATATATGTTTGATAAATTTAGAGAGAGAATTTATAATGAAAGAGGTTAAGAGTAATGTTTGATCAATTTTGATAAATAACTGAAACATTAGGACGTATTTATAGACCAAATTGAATAGTATAACAGCTACATACATGTACAACGGCTATATATACTGTTAGAGTCATACCTTTTTGCATGCTTTATAGGTCAAATAATGTTGATTCCAAAAAAAAACAATTCAAAAAGTAATAACGGTTTTGATAACACCGTTTTCCAAACACAATATAAAAACGGTTTGCAAACCAACCGTTTTTAAAAAAATATAACAACGGTTATGAACAACCGTTGTTGATATACAAATAGAAAACGATTGTCCAAAACCCGTTGCTAATAATCGATAACGGTTCTGAAAAACCGTTGAGAAAAATAATCTACAACGGTCATACTGTAAACCGTTGAGGATATTAGACAACGGTTTTTCGTAAACCGTTGTAAACCATAATTTTATAACGGTTACAAGGAAACCCGTTTCCTTATTGTTGCGCGCTTGAGGTTTCCGCCAATATTTGGGAAACGGTTATCTATATTAATGTGCAGAATTAGTGTAGTGTTATTACTGTTCAAAGTCGTATGTGGCATCACTATATTTGATTACTTCGTGATTTTTGGTTTGATGTGATTTTTACTATGACAATTCCCCATTAATGAGTCGTGTATACACAAAGTAAATGCGAAATAAATACAAGCATTTCATACGAGTAACATACTTAATTAAGAATACAAAAAGAAAGAACACTATTTTTCTACTTCTTAGGACTCTTCACCTCCGCGACTTTTCATTATTTTGCCGACATTTGGTATGTCTAACCTCACTTAGTAGGCATTTGAAATTATAAATTGATCTCTCAAATCCAGAACTCCAAAAGCCCAACACTACATACCTTCACTTTTAGATTTCATAGTTTTCACTTTGATCTAATCATTGTATGATGCTATGATGGTGTAACTATAGTTTTCACTTTCATAGTTTCTTAAAATATATATTTGTTTAGTTTGTCTTGCTTTAGATTGTCTTAACTTAAAAGACTTTTACAATCTTGTTTGTGTATATTTGTATCAGAATATTATTCGGTATAGTTGACCGAATAATGTTATGATATTGTGCATATTTTAGTTCCTTATTTACAGGAT
The DNA here is from genome assembly GCA_009801015.1 of Silene noctiflora. Lineage (NCBI taxonomy): Eukaryota > Viridiplantae > Streptophyta > Magnoliopsida > Caryophyllales > Caryophyllaceae > Silene > Silene noctiflora. The sequence goes on from VHZZ01005683.1 coordinate 49,195, forward strand.
TCGGTTTAGGAATTTTGTTAGGTTTTCCTAGACTATAGCTACTGTATATTGTATAAATGTATGCCTTGGATGGACTTAATAACACACGGAAAAAAAGCTTTCACCAAATATTTCTCATACAATTGTCTTTCACTTTATTGTATCGTGAGCAAGTTAAATCTTGCGATTTTTTTCCTTTTCTTGTTCGAACAATATGGTGGACGAGAACAAGGGTGGTAGCGATGGTGGCACCTCTTATACTCCTAATCCGGTGTATGCTTTTTCCAACCAGGATGGCACGGGGGTGAGAATTACTCATGTCGTTCTCGTCGGCCTAAACTACGAGGAATGGGCGAAAGGTTTCCAGGTCGCGTTAGGGGCAAAGAGGAAATTGGGTTTCATTGATGGAACTCTCAAGCAGAAGCCATCCAATCCGAATGAATGTGACGATTGGACGACTATTAATTACTCGATTATTGCGTGGATCTTCAATACTATAGAACCATGTGTGCGTTCTACTATTTCCAATCGTGACACTGCCTATGAACTCTGGGAAGACATTCGTCTCCGGTTCACGGTGGTTAATGAGATCAAAATTTATCAAATTCAATGTGAATTGTCCGAGTGTAAGCAGAAATCCGGTGAAACCATCATGGATTATTATAGTCGGATGAAGAAATTGTGGGACGACATCAATGACTTTGATGCGTTGCCTAGCTGTGCTTGCTTAGGATGTCATTGTGATTTGAATGTTGTTTTGCGTAAGCGTCGAGAGGCTGACCAAGTACGAGGCTTCCTTATGGGACTTGAATCCTATTATGCTACTATTCGGTCTCATATTCTGGGTACCAAGCCTTTACCTCCCATTCAGTTGGTGTACTCTCGCCTTGTTCAAGAGGAAGAAGTTCGTACTGTGACTCAATCTCAAGATGATGTTGTTGCTCCTATGGTTCTTGCGGTTAATGATAACAACCATGGGAAGCAGCCGCAGCAGTCTAAGAATGGTGCTCGTTCTCATTTCAAGTGCACTCATTGCACAAAGGAAGGACACACCGAGATTCGATGTTGGGAGAAGCATGGATATCCTGATGGCCGCAATCCACGACGTTCTGCTGTTCGTTCCGGAGAGGCCTCGACACCCATTGTTCCTCCTAAGGCGAATGCTGTCCTTGGTGAGACTCACATTGTTACTAACATGGTGCGCCTGGACGGTAAGAATGCTTTCACATGGATTATCGACACTGGTGCTTCGACACATGTTTGCTATGATGAAGGCTTATTTGAATACTGTTATTCCATTACTCCTGTCAATATTGGTTTGCCTAATGGTTCAAGTCGTATTGCTCGCAAGGCCGGCACAATCAAAATTAACGACAAATTAATACTTTATAACGTTTTACTTATTCCGTCCTTCAAATGCAACTTGCTCTCTGTTTCGCAGCTATTGTCGTCGCAACAGTTATCTGTACAATTTACTAATTTTCAATGTGTGATACAGGACCTTGCCTCGACGACGATTGGTGTGGGTGAGCTCTTGGATGGGCTCTTTTACCTGACTATGGAGGAGCCACTTCGTGTTAATGTCGTGACTAGTATGGACGCTGTTCAATTATGGCATCAACGAATGGGACATCCTTCACTTCGGGCACTGGAGCATCTTCCGTCTATTTCCCGTTTTAATCGTAATTTCATTCTTGCACCTTGTGATATTTGTTTTCGCGCAAAACAGACACGTACTTCTTTTGCGTTGAGTGATAATAAAGTTGAACATTTATTTGATTTAATTCATTGTGATATTTAGGGGCCATATCAACCCAATCGTGCGTGTAATTCACGGTATTTTTTGTCTATTATTGACGATTTTTCGAGATGTGTTTGGGTGTATTTGATGAAAACCAAGGATGAAGTGCCACGGTTGCTTCGTGATTTCTTTGCTCTTATTGCTCGACAATTTAATTGTCATGTGAAAATATTACGAAGCGATAATGGTACGAAACTACGTGGGCTTAATTCTATATTTTAGGGAACATAGGATTATTCATCAGACTTCCATGGTAAAAACGCCTCAGCAGAATGCTCGGGTTGAACGGAAACATCGTCCCATACTGAATGTTGCTCGTGCTTTACGTTTCCAAATCTCATTACCTATTGATTTTTGGGGCGAATGTGTTTTGACAGCTGCGTATTTAATTAATCGAACTCCTACTCGTATTTTACAAAACAAAACACTTTTCGAATTGCTCTTTGGACAGGTACCTGACCTTAGCTTACTTCGAGTATTTGGGTGTTTGTGTTATGAAAAAAATATTCATCCCATCGATAAGTTTGATTCTCGAAGTCGTCGATGCGTCTTTCTTGGCTATCCTTTTGGTAAGAAAGGCTGACATCTTTATGATCTTGAGACGGGAACTTATTTTCAGTCTCGTGATGTTCATTTTATTGAAAATCGTATCCTTTTGCTGAGCATGGTGAATCCCAGGCTTCGTCTTCCACGGTTTTTGATGAGTCTGACGACTCTATTTTTGCTGACAATCCTTCTCCTTCGGAAGAGGGGATACCTGCTCCTGCACCTGAAATACCTGCCTCTGCATCTGAAAGTGAACAACCCGTCCCTAACGGCACCACCATGGCTGATCATGATATTGCTAGAAGTGATGGCGATGGAAATGAGTCTGTTGAGGTGTTTGAGGATGATGATGGGGATACGGGTCAGGTGTTTGAGGATAATGTAGGGGATACGGGTTAGATGCTTGCGGATGGTAATAGGAATACGGGTCAACCAGTTTCAGAAGAGGAAATGGGTCGTGGAAAACGGGAAAAGTTTGATAATTCTCGACATAAAGATTTTGTTCGTTGGGACGCGCTTAATGAACACATTAACATGACATTGGCTCCTTCTGCTTTGTTACCCACACCAATTTCCGTCATAGGTACTCCATATCCTATTGCTAATTATGTTAATTGTCATGCTTTTTCTACTACCCATCAACAATTTCTTGCAGCTATTACAACTGAGACCGAGCCTAGTTCTTTTAAAGAGGCAGTTCGTGATCCGAAATGGAAGAAAGCTATGGAAGAGGAGATTGATGCCCTAGAAGCTAATAATACATGGTCAGTTGAAGACTTACCTCCAAACAAAAGGCTATTGGGTGTATGTGGGTTCACAAGATTAAGCATAAGTCCGATGGGTCGGTGGAACGATATAAGGCCAGACTTGTGGTCTTTGGTAATCATCAGGTAGATGGTGTTGATTTTGTCGAAACTTCCGCTCCTACTGTTAAAATGGTTACCGTTCGAGCCTTCCTCACTGTTGTTGCAATCAATAATTGGGAATTACATCAAATGGATGTTCATAATGCATTTCTTCACGGGGATTTATCCGAATAGGTGTATATGAGGCTTCCTCCTGGTTTTGGTCATGGTTACAGGGAAAGGTATGTCGTCTTCATAAGTCATTATATGGGCTCCGTCAAGCTCCGTGATGCTGGTATGCCAAACTCGCTAATGCTTTGTGCTCATATAGATTTTCTCATAGTCCATCTGATCACGCTCTATTTTTTTATCGTAAGGACGATATCGTTCTTAATATTCTTGTTTATGTTGACGATTTGGTAATTGCTGGAAATAATGGAGCAGATATCCGTGATTTTAAAGACTACTTAAGTCAATGCTTTCGTATGAAGGATTTAGGTAAATTAAAATATTTTTGGGCCTTGAAGTAGCACAAAATTCTACCGGTATCTTTCTTTGTTAACGAAAATATACTCTTGATTTGTTGACGGAAACAGGCCTCCTTGGGCCTAAGCCAACTAATGTGCCTATTGAGGAGAATCATCGTTTAGCTCTCTCTTTGGAACCGTTACACTTTGTCTCCGAATAGAAGTTCGGTTTCCCCGCATCTTGTTCCCCGAATCTAATTTTGGATTTCAAATAATAAATCAGATATAAATTTCTAAAATTTGGTTTGGACCATTTTTTTTTTTTTTTTTTTTTTTTTTTTTTTTTACCTCTGGCTAGATTTAATTTGGTTTTTGGGATTCTTTTTTTTCAATAGGCTTAACATACACGACCAAGTTTCTCATCCAAATTCTACATACATTTTTTTCTCAAAAAGTGTTTCCATGGTTGAAAGGGAACATTTAAAAAGAAAAAAAAAATTTAAAAAGATAATTGAAGCAAATGTTATATGACATCAATAATGGGAGATGTAAGAATGCCATGGAAAGAAGGTGAAATAACGAATGGAAATTTAATAGCATGCCATGAAATTGTGGTGAACAGCGAGCTTTTTGATGGCATTGTCCGCACAGTTTCATCGGGTCTCTTTTTCGAAGTCGGAAATTTCTTAATTTTGTATATATTCGTCCGCACATTCCTCAAACCTCTCCATATGCCCTTCGTGTCTCAATTGCTCGTAAGTTTTTTCTTCCTATATAAATTGTCACAATTATGCTTCTTCTGTCTTTGAATTTGATTATGAATTTGATAATGATTTTTGTTTCGGGTTATTTGGAAACTTTTTTTTAGGCTGGCACAGGGGTAAGGTATTGTGTATTTGATCACCTTGTCTCGTACTCATGTCATGTGTATGAGTTGTTGATGCAATATATAGGTCAATGTATTTGTATTATACTAATTTTATGTGTAGATTGCTTTTGAACTAGAAAACGGAACATGTGCAACCTGATCAAAACTTGTATACTGTTTTGCGGATTTTTTTTTTTTTTTTTTTGAAATAACCCCAAAGTGGGATTAGGTATTTCTATTGATACGTAAAATTGTCTTATTCGAAAACAATATGCGCGGTACATACGACCCATAGGACTCTCATGCGCTAAAGCGTGAGGTACTCTATTAAACTTCCTACTAAGAGAAGACCATGAAAGTGAATGAATGAAAATTGTCACAAAGCATAAAAATTTCGTCTAAAATAATATAAAACTCGGTTCAACCCTTGTTCTTCATTAATGATTCATCAAATTTTGTTCTAACAAAGTTTGTATATTCGACTTGAATCTCTCAACTTTTGCTTTTGATAGATGTCGTATAACCTATTGCCAGTTGTTTCTGCAGGCAGGTTTTATAGTTGGGCCAATATTTGGGATATATGTGAAAAATTACGCAATGAACAGTCCGTTATTGTTCACAATAACATCAATACTCGCAAACATAGGCTTCTTTCTACAACTATTCATGCTTGGCGTGGAAGTTAACTTGGGTAAATTAACAAAGACGGACAAGAAAGCATTCATCCTGAGTTATTCAGGTTTGTTTACTTCCATTGCATTCAGTTTGGCAACTTATGCAGCTTATAGTACAGTGACGGGTTCATCAGCAGGGCTTTCTAAATCCAGGGCACTAGTGCCAATTCTTATCGCTAATGCGACAAATTACTTACTAAACACGTCGAGCCATCTCAATGACCTTGGTATAAGCAACTCGAAACTTGGCCAATTGGCTTCTTCAACAGCCATGGTCACAGACATTTCCGTCATGTTAATCAGCATTACATCACTCAATGTTATAATACCCTTCTTGGTAAAAAACCAAGATCCGTTACAAAGCCTTGTTCTTTTATACTACGCTTTTTTATTCTGTGTTATCCGGCCCTTAATACTATACCTTGTTAGTTTTAAAAAACAAGGAAGTCCCTTGAAGCGTAATCACTTTGTGGCGATCATCATTTTAATTCTTGTTATGGGGTTCACGGGAGAAGGTTTAAGGCAAAAGTACTCTGCTTTTTTGTTGGCATTGACATTGCCGGAAGAGCCCTTAGCGACAATTTTGGTCGAGAGATTGGATCCAATTACAAGTAATATTTTGTTCCCATTTTTTGTATTAAACTGTGGGATGCAAATGGAATTACCTCTCGATTTGGGAATAGATTCGTATGCGCTCGTGACCATATTGATAATGGGTTATCTTGGCAAATTCCTTGGCATCATTATTTCAGCGTGGTTTCTTCGTGTTACATTTTCACAAGCCGTTGCTTTGGCTCTCATTATGTCAACTAGAGGAGTCTTGGACATATCTTCGCTTGAAGGTTTGGCACATAATAAGGTAATTAATATTTTCGTATTCCTTAACTTGTTCGTTTTATATAGTCGTTCTTATATATATATATATATATATATATATATCATCTTCCAACATTGCAGGTTATATCAGGGGAACAATACACAATTTTAATACTTCATGCTTCGATTACAATGGGAATATTGTTACCATTTGTAAAGTTATTGTATGAGCCTTCAAGACAATACTCAACAATTATGCGAAATAGCGTATATGATTTTCAAGAAAACAACAAAGTACTACTGATATTAGTATGCATTCACAAAGAAAGGAGCCTCCAGGGACTTGTGCGTTTTCTAAAGGTTTGCCATAGCACTCAACAAAATCCGATTTCAATAATTGCCCTTCAACTCTTGCAACTGACAGGCCGGTGTGCAATGCCGATCATGGCCCCCCTCCATGAAGTCTCTTCAATATCGTCTCTAAGCTCAAACATTGAGCGTTCTAATCGCATAGTTAATTATTTTTTGTACCTTGAGCGCGAGACCCAAGGGAGTACTCGGGCTCAACATTTTGTGGCAATGTCACCATATGCTACTATGCACAACGACATATGCAACCTGGCTTACGAAAAGGCGGTAGGGTTAGTCATTCTACCATTCCACGTAAGTTGGGCTTCTGATGGGACGATTAAAGACTCTTCTTTGGCTATAAAAGAGGTGAACAACATGGTCCTGAAAAAGGCACCTTGCTCGGTCGGTCTCCTAGTTGACCGTTCCAACTCTCGGAAACGTGTCATCAATGAAGACGAGTACATTATCTCAATTGTTTTCGTAGGTGGGGATGATGATTATGAAGCCCTTGCGTATGGTAGACTTTTTGCAGAACATCCTAACGTCCGACTAAATGTGATATGGCTAAAGTCTCCTTTAAGCAACAAGGATGATCAAGTTGATTATAAAATAGTTAAGCAATTTCAAAGGTCATGTAAGAATAATGAGAGAATAAGTTTCCAAGAGGTTATTGTAAACAATGGAGCCGAAAGTATACAAGTTTTGGTTTCGATGAAAGAAGACGTTGATCTTATTGTGACGGGAAAGTTTCATGATGTACAAAGTATACCATTGTTTGGGCTTTCGGATGGGTGGAGTGAGTATCCAGAGCTCGGGATATTTGGTGACATTTTTGCTTCGGATTTTGAGTTTTCACTTCTGATTGTACAACAGGAGCCTCAAAATGATGTTGCTTTTGATTTAGAGCATGAATAATAACATCATGGACGATGTCGAGTGGTATCCAGAGTTTGTACCAACATGACCTTTGTTGGGTACTTGTTTCTCTAGGTATGAAATTAGTGTAGTCGTGTAGATACCGATCACATGTAAATTGCATTATTAATACGGAGTAACAAACTAGTTGTGCCATCAAACCCACCATGTCCTCATTTTATCTATTGCCTTAAGTAGGAGTAGGCGTCTACGCCAACTCGATGTTAATACAACCACCTAGCTCTGTTGACGACACCAACCCGACAATTGTTTGGAAATAGGCTACTCGAGTCTGGTTTGCAAAAGCTAAAATAAATATAAATTTTCCACAGTTTTCGTTTTGATTACTCAGTTGCTAACTTGTCATCAGTGGCGGACCTAGGAATTTAGTGTTTGGGGGCACTAAAATTTTTTAACGTATTATTTACGCGCGTTTAAGGCCAATATTTTTATATTTTAACGTTTTTTTCCTAAATTAGTTATTATATATAAGTAAAATTGATATATTTTCTCAAAAAATAATATTTTCTATGACTTTAAATTTTAAACATATGTAAAAATAATATCTTTTTTGTAGAAGGATAATGATACGGGGCGTATCATTATCGTTTGTAGAATATAATATACTTTAGTACTTAATATGCAAACAAATGTAAGTGGTTCAATGATATCAAAGCCATTGGAAGTTTGGAACCCTCTCCTTTGATTTACGGAGTACTTGACAAAATCACGAAGATCAAATCAAAGGTCTCTTGTATACTCACGGTCTTCAACCAAATCATCACCATAAATCCTCCTGCAGTCCTGCTCCTCTGTCTCTCTTCACCAACCAGCAAGAGCACCACGTGTCCAGTTCGAGCATCATCGCGGTGCCGAATCTCACGTACCACTGCCGTACCAATCAATTTGACATCTAACAGCCTCGTGTACCTGTTCTTCTGGTCAGACTACTGTGAACCACCGTGAGCAACATCAATGACCCGACATGATTTTGAAACACTAGGTTCAAACCCAATTCGCACCCTACCGCCGGCCAACCGGCTTCCAAGCCACCTTCCTCTCTCCTTGTCAATTGTTTAAGAAGTATATGTGCCTTCAGCCGTGCACCCGGCTGGGAGTGCATTGCAATTTCTCATTCTTTTTCGGCTGTGCTCGGCGCCGGCCACCGGCCACACGGCTCTGGGTCCATGCTGCGTGTTTTCCACCAATCAACCACCGGAGTTCCTTTCACGACGCAGTAGCAGCAACGACAACACCGTTCTCTGCTGCAATTCACGCATCACAACCCACGTTCTCCATCAATTGACCCACCCACCATCTACATCTTCAATTGTGAACTCGGAATCGTAACCAAGTCAGCCTCACATCACCATGGTGCCCAGTCATGGAGAACCGCAACATCAATAATCAGGTCACCACCATAATCTCCACCGTCGTTCTCTGTTCGAGCACCGTGAGAACCAATCAAGCCGAGCCACCGTCAGTCATCAGTCATCACGGGCTCACGGCTCAATTGATTGAGTTGGTGACCGATTAATGAAGAATAGAAAAGAGGAAAGAGTAAAAGACGCTTTTGCCCTTAATTTTACTACTCAAATACGTTGTGTTTTGTGTAGAATGACATTGTTTTGTTTTTGTTTCTTTTTTACTATAAAAGGAGGAGATTAGAATAGGACGGCCGCATTAGGGTAGTAGGAAACTAGGAATAGAACTAGTTTTTGAACCCGTGCACTGCACGGGTGGTGATAGTAAGTATTATTAAAAGTTAAACTTATGTGTTTTTTGGATTTAGTAAATTTCATTATAGAAATTTTACTTTGTCTACCCACACACTTGTTATACATTTATATTGCTTAGTTTTATTCGAAGT
>VHZZ01005684.1:74148-92233 GCA_009801015.1 Silene noctiflora
AAACAACGCGAGGAAAGCAAAGCAACGATCTCCCTTTTGTTTTTGAAAGGTTTTGTGAAAATGATGAATTATGATAATGAGGAAACCGTCGATTGTAAATACATTTTAATCTCGCGTTATTAACAAAACCCGACTAAACAAACCCGAAAGACAGACTTACTCGATCGAGTAAGTGAGTTACTCGATCGAGTGACCCTTACTCGATCGAGTGCCTTGCGTACTCGATCAAGTACCCAACAGACAGACTCTGATTCTAAAATACATAAACTTACTCGACAGAGTAAGTCCTACTCGATAGAGTAAATAAAGGTACATAAAACCGTAGTATTACATAATTAGAGCGGTCTCCTCCTCACTTATTACCCCAATAGTCGATCGAAGGGAGTCATGACGATTTACTACAAAATAAATGGAGGAAAATCGGGTCCTAGGCTTTCTATCATTTGAATACATCTTTGTTTTTCATTTGCATTTAGTTTAATTCATTAGCTTGCTTATTAGTTGTTATTTAGCTTAGTTATTTAAACCAAATTCTCTTGCTTGTCGACCTAGCTTACTCTTCTATTAGAATCGTTTAGTAGTGCACTTAGCTCCTTGTGATTCGACCCTTAAAAGTGCAACAAAACTCGTTCACTTGTGAGGTAATTAAGACTACATCAAAGAGTGATATGGAACTCTTTCTTATCTTTGCCATTGCCATAGTCCTAACTCGAGAATACTCATTAAATGATTGATCGGTGTATATTTAAAATTACGGTTTTTGATAAACTTCAAAATGTATAAATATAACAAAAAAAAAGGTATAGGAATTGTCAAAGTTTTTTGGATCTTTAGGTAACTACAAATAACAAAACTGGTGAAATTGGAAAAACAGTAACAAGTGAATCGTCATTGGTGAGTGCAAAATAGTGGCAGAAAGTGCGTCATTCTAATTGGCATCTAACAATCACAATAATGTTTAGTTTATTTGGTTGGATTTACATGGGCCATATCACATATAGGAAGAGGTAAAAGACATATGGTATATACTTCCAAGACATGCATGGCTTGGGTCCTACGATTTTGGTTCGATATACATGTTATAGTATAGGAGCGATGTATGGTATAAAAAATTATTTTATAATAAAAGGTGATTATTTTGTATGTTTTTTTATTTGCTTTTATATATTTTTTTAAGATGGTATTTTGACTACATTTTCAAAATATATATATATATATATATATATATATATATATATATATATATATATATATATATATATATAGCTTTTTTCATAGAAAATAATACTGATTATTTTGTGAAAGACTTTATGATTGAAAATATAAATAATGTTATTTTAATGAATTAATGTTTTAAAAAATTTACTGTAATTTAATAGTCAAAGTTAGCAAACTTTGACACAAAAAAATAGAGATGGAAAGAACAAAAAAGAAGGAGAGAGTAAATTTTTATAAGTGAATTTTTAACAATAAAACGATCACTGCTTATTATAAAGTGATCACATATTACTCGTTACAACATACGATAGTCGCATACAATAAGGCCTCGTTTGGTTCATCAAGGAATTCAATTGACACCGGAATATCCAATTCACGTGAATTATTTTCCTGTATACAAATTTACATGAATTTGGAAAAGTCGTTTGTTTGCGCAGGTGGGAGTTGAATTCCACAGGAGTTGTGAACTACCTAGGAGGGGTTAGGTAGTTCAATTCCACCATTATGTAGGCATTCAAAACTACTAGGAGAATTGAATACCTACATTTTGCCAAAAAATTGGCAACCAAAAATTTTCCCCTTTTTACAATTCATGGGGATTTTAATTTTCCCATGAATTGAAAGGGCAACCAAACGAGGTCTAACGGGTAGACATATGATATATACTTCCAAGACATGCATGAGTTGGGTCCCTACAAATTTGCTGAATGATTCGAAAGAGAAGCTAAGGGTGTTTGCTAAAATCCATTTATATTTTATAGGCTAAGCTAGAAAATAATGTTGATGTTTTGGAATTATTCAACTTTGTTTGTTTAATTATAATATATTATATATATATCTGTGTTTTTGGAAGATTATGCAATAAAGAATAGTGAATTGAGAAGGATTCTAGTAAAGGGTTTTTGTCGTGGTGTTTGTTTTTAATTACTGCAACATTCCTTTGTTGATATTAATGTATATGTAGGTCGAGTAAAAATCATGTCTGTGGTTAGTGTACATACATTAAAACCTAGGATCCCATTTTTGAATTTTCACATCCCTCTCACCCTCATCTAATAGTACACTACTTCAAATTAACCTAATCTACTACGAAGTAATTGTACTTTTGTTTTCATATACCTGTATAACTTAGTCTTACACTCTTACGGTACGAGTAGAACTGTGAAACATAGCGGGCCAATCCGACCTAATCCGGCTTTGTGAGTTGACTTCTTACAGTCTGATGCGGTTGCTAAATGGGTTGGGCTAAGGCTTCATGAAACAAACCTACCACTGGCCCGGCCCAGCCCGGAACCTCACCCGTGCCATGCCTTGGATGCTATGTGCTAACCTTTAGCGCGCCCCTGGCAGAGACCAGCACATACCCCTAATAAGTACGAGACTTTTACTTAAATTATTCAATTTATACTATGTACTTGTCTTGTTTCTTATCTAGTAAATACTCCATAATTGACTGTATGTACATAATTAGCCATTTTGGGCTTAATTTCAATTTTTGTAAGTTTAATTCAGTTCAGTTATATTTAGCTGAGTTCAACTAATTATTATATCCTTATTATTCAATAAGTTGAGTTAAGTTGAGTTGAGTTGAGACAATTTGAATAATCCAGAAGAACATAGCCTTAATCTGTTTAACATATAGTGAGACCTAAATAAAAAATTATACAATAAGATAAAGATTTAGAAATAATAAAATAAAGTTATTATAGATTGAATAATTTAATGTGAAACCATAGTTGGAAAATGGGAGGCTTAAGTGGTTAAGGAAGCCGGCACAAGTAAGGACAAGGGTGGGTAGTGTGGCAAGGTAGCTGAGTATAGAGCCCTGAATCTGATTGCTATAGAGCCCTGATTGCTAGTAAATGGGTACTGATTATTACTGAAAGGCCCGCCTCACGTGGATACCCTTTGTTTTGCCTCACACCTCTTCATTCATTTTCCAACGTTAAGTACAAACCCCCTCTTTTGTCGTTTCTTCTCTTCCATTCTCATTAAACGACGTTTTTTAAGATTTCCCTTTGGATTTCACCACCCTTGCTTATTTTGACTTGTCCTTCTCTTCTTTGTGCTGTCCATGTTCCCTCCCTCTTTCCCTCTTTCCCCTCTTTCCCTCTTTCCCCATGCCAACCAACTTATCAACCTATCATCTTTTTTCTTAGCTGCATTCCTTTGTTGTCAATGTCCCTATTATTACAGACTCGATCATTTTCGATACCATCATTAGATATGTTGATATTAACCTTTTATTAACAAATACGGAGTACTATATTATAATCCCTACATTATAATAACTACATCAATGTTATATTAGTTATCCATACATTTTCATTGATGCACCAAACAACTACTTGCCTCACCAGTGGACGACCTGATAACGTTAAAAAATATTGCCTTTTACCGCCATACTTTTTAGCGCCAAAAACAAAACTTCCTTGTTTCTTTGCTCTTCACAAAAAGTTAGCTAACTACTTGAATTGTTGCCAAAAGTAAAACAGTAAAACATTTTTTTTTATATTAAAAAAGGGCATGCAGTAAGAAATCTGCGAAAAAACGTACGCCACTTAGTATATATTGTGGATTTGTGGTGGCTTTACATATCATATAGTATTGATGATTGAACTAAAATAATGGATTAACCATAGTTTAATTAAAGTATTAAGGTAATGAGTAGATTATGAGCTTCTTATTAGATGGATGGTGTTGGCAACTAAAAGTTACATTATTTTACCAACTACATGACAAAATCCATGCATGATAGGATCAAATCACTCATGGACATTGTTTTTTTAATAGTGACTTATATTTATAGGAAAATGAGACAACATTATTTTGGAAATTGAGTTCCATACCATAATTATTTACTTGTAATATTTTAATTAATGATATTATCTATATCAATCCTACTCCTAAAATAACATTGGGTAAATGTTGGTTCCAATGATAGACAGTCTAACTTTAAAATTTAAAGTCAAGAGCTTGATTCAATTCTCATTGTATATTACTCATACCTTGTTAGTATGCAATTTGTAAACACCACAATAAGCTCTCAAATAAGATCTAAAAAAGGTCATGGTCTGCCTTGACAGCTTGACCTAGGACTGAATTAAGGCCTACCTTTTGACCTAAATTTTTTTCTTTTGAAAAAAACTCCTAAAATAATCCAATATAAGTATGGACCGGTACAAAAATTCAGTAGTACCCGATAATTTCACTAACTAGTATGTACCTAACACTTCAACAATCTATATTTTAATGAATATATTCAGAGAAAATGAAACAAAACAAAAGATAAAAACTTTGTATGTTATCACATCTAATTCATGATCTAAGTCAGTAATCTAAAGGCCTCAATTTTTTACAAGTTAAATAACAATATTTTATGTTATGTATAAAGACGATATTATATAATATGGGTAATTATTGAAGAAGCTCCATGCATAATTAATTAAAATAGTAATAAATTTAAGATCGGGATCCCATACTTTAAACTACGTGCCAATGTATTAAGCACATAACGGTAATGAAATCCGAATATAATCTTGTTTTTTCGTATGCTTTGTCTTTTTCCTTGTTGGTTAAGAATGATAGATAGTGAAATTTGCAATTAAAAAAATATCCCTTTAGTTAAAAACAAGACAAAGAGGTCAATTCTGTTATCCATAATTTTTTTTTATAGGAATCATTTATGTTTGTTTTCTATTTTCACTCCTATCTCTTTTATAAGTGTTTGGTTGATACATCTATGCACCTCAAGAGGACTAGGTGGATTATCTTAGTCCACCCTAATAGGTTTGGAATTGAATTTAAAATCGATTTGGATTTTCTTGACTACTCGATATAATAGTATGACAGATCTGTATATTTCAGACTCGTTTCATCCAATAAAACAAAATAAATCGTTATCTTAATGGAATTTAAATTAGCCTAAATCAACGAATATTTTTAAATCTGTTGAATAATGTTATAAAATACCCTCCTATATAATCTTACTATTTAGTAGTTAGTGCTTATTATGTGTCACGAATCTAAATATAACACACAAGCACAAGCACTCGATCATAAGACCAACTACTAGTAAAACAAATTCCATATATACCAAAATGTCCTACTATATCCACTACCAATGGATCCACCATCATACACACACTTAATGAATACATAAATACTAACTTAATTACTCATTTGTTAGTAGCGAACTCAAGATTTATAATCAAAAGACGAAAAATTACAGTAAAAACAAACCGATAATTCCATAAGACAAACTTATAAAAATTCTAAAATTTCAACTAAGAGATTGAGATTTTTTACTTTTCGTGGAAATAAACGTCCCTACTAACCCCTCACTCTGCCGCTAAATCACTCATTAAGGCAAAACACTAGATGTTATGATTAGGAAGATGAAACAAACATGTGTGCTCCACATCTATGTTGTATAGGTGTCAAAGGATGGCAATAAGAGCAAAACCACACGTGGATGCACGAGGGTTTTGTAATTGGAGATGTTCCTAGGATTATTTGGTAATACGTAAATGTTATGCAAATATATGGGGTGCCTATGCGATGTTTATTGCGATTAAAGTTGATAATGATATTTTTAGAATTGACTCATCGTGCATGAAAATGATCAACATTGAGTCATTTTTTTGTTTTGGTTCTAATTGTAACAACTTAGGTGTTCGAGGATGAGCGAGCAAATAAAATTATATGTCGGGGCGATTTGAAAATACCATATTATTACTAGGAATTGAAGTACTCTTCGTATATGTTGTTGAAAAGAGTCCGTAAGCCAACGGGGTGAATAAGGATGTATTCATATATCTCAATTGAAGTAGTATTCTCAGGTCAACTTTGTAAGTTTAACGAGGCTTCATATCAATTTGGATTTAGGTCATGTTTTTGGAAATTTGTGAAAATGCATTGTCTTTATTTACTTTTATATGCGGGAACAATGAGCATGGTTCAATGAACGTGATGATTATTTTTTCAATATGAGACACACATATGTACTAATGTACTATTTATCTAAATTTAGCTTTTATTTACACTTTTTACCTCCTCACATGTGAATGTCATTTTTCAGGTAGGTCATGTCTTTCAAATTGCAAAGAGTTGATCATCTCCCTTCAAATAACCTGAAACAATAAGTTGAGATTTTGAAACCATTTTACAATTAAATGTGATTATTATTGAAAAATAAGTTATAACACTAGTTAGACCATTGTAATTACATTATTTGACTATAAAATAATTACAAAGCTTGGTGTTATTTATTTTAGGCGGAATTGACTATCTGAAATAAGAATTTGGGAGGACAAAACTTGTAAGAAATGTATTAGCCATAAGATAGTAAGATACACAAAGAAGCACTTGAGCCATAAGCTAAAAGTAGTTTGTTAATACAAATGCAAATCCTCTAAAACATTCACATATTTGTTTTGTTGTGTTTGAAAATCTAGGAAGGACCACATCGTGGTGGGCTTACACAAGGCTTATCTATCAAAACCCAACTAATTGTTTGGTATCAACCTTTTGTTTTTTGTTATTTTACTAAAATTCCACAAAAATAGTAGTCTTAAATCTTAATAACATAATTTTGCCAATCAAATTGCATGCATCAATACGACAAACTTAGGGGAACTATATCTCAATTTAATAAGTGTTTTTTTTATTTTATTTTATTAAATATAAAGTATACAGTGTCAATTTGAGTATATAACTCCAATTATGGATATATCCAAAGCTCCATTACTTCTGGTTTAAATTACTCCATTGATTTCAGTACCTATTAATTATTATCATATCTTTTGTCATTTGTCATTGTCTACTTTCCATATTTATTTCCATATTTATGCCTCTAATTTTTTTATTTTATTGCTGTTCAATAAGCCGCAATAATAACGGTAAAATATGTAGCCATGTAGGGAGGAGGGATTCGAACCTAGAGCTAAATATATGCTATATTACTATATACATACAGACTTAATATGAATCTTTAACAACAAGTAAAATATTACTGTATTATTCTATTTTAAAGATTCTAAACTCTTTATTTCTTCCACTTTATCCTTTAGACTATCAAAATTGTCAACAAAAATATATAGGACCCACCAAACCTATTGTGTACACAAACAAAACGCTATACGGGTTTCAAGTTGGGTTATGGATTTCCAAAACTTAGTTTAAAACTTTGCTATGGTCTCATCTTACCCAATAGAATTATACATCCAGATGTATATGAGCATCGTACATCAAATATAAAATCTAATTGAGCTTATATGCAATTTTTTTGAGCTTTTAAAAATTTTGATTTACATTTTAATTTTTTAGGTGTTAAAAGTAAAATCTTCTTGAGTTTATATGTATTATTTTTGAGTTAATTTTTTTTTATAAAGGCGTTTAGATTCTTTTCAATAAAGCTCGTAAAATGTACATATAAGCTCGCTATAAAGCTCCAAATTTATACTATCAGATGTATACAACTGGTTGTATAATCCGCTAATTGCTCATCTTACTTTATCCCTATTCCCTAATCTCAACCAAATCTTGTCAACTCGGAACCTAAGACTCTTGGCTCAAATATGAATAAACTCAGCCATAACTATTATGCTAAGATATCTTCGATCTCCTCTACCTCTAATTCAATTAGGATAAACACATAATTAATTTTTATAACGCCACGTGTGCTGCATTTTGACATGTACTTATTGTTTGGGCTACTTGTCATTTGGACCTTTTCGTCACAATCATTTATTTATATTTATATTCTTGAAGAAATTATTTTAGTTAAGGTAAATAGTAAATCATCTGTGAGCATAAGTTTGAGTATTAAAAATGTTTTAAAAAATGTAAGTCAAATTATTTAACCTAAATACGTCGGTTACTATTATTATACTCCCAATTTTAAAATCAAATTAATATAAGATTACTTTTTCTCTATAATCAAAATGGTTCGAAGAGAGGGAGAAACAATTTAAATACGGAGTATTTTATGCCAAAAAAAATAGCAACATCGGCGCAGTTTAACTGAAAAGTAAGCCCAATATTGCAAAGTAGCCCATTTATTCCGTCTAACCAATTGTTATGGGCTTGGCCACTGGGAGCCCAAATGACACGAACGAGTTCCTTTGACAAATCAACAATATTCCATCCCTTTCATTTCTGTAAGAAAACTATACCATCTCTTAGAGTTGGCAAGTTTGACCCGACCCGAGCGATCCGATTCGAAGTCAAGCAAATCCGACTTAACAAAATTTGAGAATTTTTTAACCAGAAATCGACCGATTCGATGACAACCCGTAACCCGACAAGACCCGATAATCAATAACCCGAACCCAACCCAGACCCGACCCGATATTGACCCGATTAAATTGATGATCCGACAATTATTACTCTCAATATTAAACAAAATGTAAGTGATTTAATGGTTAAAAATTAAATTTAATGTTAAAAAACTGAAGTAATGCGATGATGTAACCGAATCTGATAACAACCCGATCCTATATATCATTTGACCCGACTCGACCCAAAAGGGTAGGCTAACCCAATCAAACCCAACCCAACTTGATCTGGCCCAAACCTGACTCCGACTAACCCGATTGCCACTTCTACAACACCATTTATATTATAGTCCCTCAATTTCACATTTATTGTCCACTTTTTCCTCAAATTTCATTCCAGTTAATTGTCCTATTTGTGAATTTAGTATGGTAAATCAGTGAATTACCAATAAGGTAGTGTTCATTCATGGACATGATTTACTTAATCATTGGCAAGAATGACGATTTTGCCCTTCTTATTTCCACTTCATTTTTTCCACTTAATTATCCCTTTCAAATTTCTTCCTTTAAACCATCAACAACCACCACCCAACAACCACCGCACCCCACCCACCCCCACCAAGTGGCCACCGTCTGTTCCACGCACACTACTGGGCCCTGGCCAGACCGGCCGTCCAGAAGTCAGAATCGCCTCCCGATCCACTTTGTTGGTTCATATATTTGTATGCTTATGTTTTAATGATGACAAGTATGTAATTTAATTTACATATGTATCTTGCTTGTAATTGTTTGTTCAGTCCTTATAGATCGGATCTCTTACATTTTAACATTAAAGAATTGTGATTAATATAAAGTTAAGCAAGTCTCATGATCAAGCTTTCAATCAAGATCAAAGTGTATTCAAATTATCAAGTGATGATGAAGTGAAGATCTAGAGAAGCTTCTATGAAAAGATGAATCCTACATTGAAGATCTCCGGGAGGATTAGATAAAGTAGGTCGTCGTCTTATAATGGTAATTAAAGAAGTAATCTTGGACTAGTAGAGTTATAGCTATTTGGCTATAACATTACTTGTACAAAGACTCAAAGTTATAAGTGTTCAACTATAACTTTGAGATGCAAATATTCAATTTCACACGACTCGTGATTTTCTCTTTAAAATACTTTGAAAAATAGTTTTTCAAATTTTATCTTTGGAATATGATAATAGAAAATGTGTTTATGGTGAAGATGGGCATGAATCCTTGTATGGATGTGAATAGTTGGTTATCCATATAATTAGTGAAACTAATGAAATAACTTATGAGTTGTTTTTTTAAATAACTAATTAAGGTTTCTAAGCATTCACATCCAAAACCCTATTGGATCTAACCTAATGTTGTTGCAAAGGTTTATATGCAAAACGATTGCCTATGAGCCGTCATTCACGTATAAATATCTCAATAGAATAAGATAAAGATGTTAAGATTATCATTAAGAATATTATTATATTCTTTTGATTATCTAAATCTATCTTATATCCTTGCAAAAATATGGTTAGATATTATGTGATAAGATATTAACTATATATTTATATTTAATCTTATCATATCTAGGTTGTTTTAAAGGTAAAGATATCAAATAAATATTTGTTTGAGATATCATATCTCCTTATATTTATTTTATATCTTTTCTTAAGATTGCCTAAATAAAAATAATGGAAATCATATTTGATTCTCATATCATTTTTATTTCTCTATTTAGGGTTTCCTTTCAAACCTAGATCTTGCCCTATCACTATAAATATAAGACACATTATATCACTTTTCCTTAGACTTTTTTAGCTTAATTTTACATCGTGGAAAAATCGTTTTTTCTCGAAAAGCCTTTTTGCAAACTTCTTATTTTCAAAAGTCGTGTGTAATTTATTATTTCAATTATTTTTAAGTACCATTATAAGATAATAGTGATTTGAATTGTTTCTTATTCGTTCAATTGTGTGAACATAGAAAGAACATTCAAACACTTTCTTATTTACGTAAGATAGTCGACTATTAACGTACTCAAGTGAGTTACAACTATAGTTAGTTGTACGAGTAGGGTTGATAATTTTGTAATCCGTAGAAAGGTATAAAATTATTAATCGAGAAGAGTGGACGTAGGTTTCTACTTGTGAAACTGAACCACTTCAAAATTCCACGTGTCTTTACTTCTTTTCGTCCGTATTTCTACTTTCCATCGATTGACTTACTAAAGTTTAATCAATAAACTTTGAGTAAACAATTGATCACGTTTTATACGGATAAAATTTTAAAGTAGGCGAAAGTATTCCGGATAAATAGACTCTTCAATTGGTATCAGAGCCTCGTGCTCTTGATTGCTTTAACGCATAGAGACTGATCCGTCTTTTGTTATATTTTTTGTTATCGGTGTGAAATGGATTCCAAACATCTTAAGTGTCCCATTTTTTATGGGAAAAATTATAGTGTTTGGAAAAACATGATGACACATTACATCAAAGGAAATGATTGAGAGTGCTGGAGGATTATTCAGAACGCTCTAAATAAAATTCTGGTCGCGTCATCTGAAGGCATTGCCTATGAAAAGAAAGAGGACGACTATATTGAGGCTGATTACAAAATAGCCGAGAAAAATTCTAAAGCTATGAGTCTGTTGCAAAACGGCATGACTACTACTGAATTTGATCTATTCTCGTCTTGTAATTCAGCCAAGGAAATATAGGATGGTCTTGAACTAGCCTACGAGGGTACGTCGCTTGTTAAGAAACATCGAATAGATTTTGCTGATTCAACGATATGAACTTTTCACTATGGAAAAGGATGAATCAATTGATAGCATGTCTGCACGTTTCTCTAGCATCATCAATGAATTACGAAACCTCGGTAGGAAATTCGAGTCAGACGATATTGTCAGGAAAATCCTTAGAAGCCTTACAAAAAAATGACAGCCTAAGGTCATAACAATCGAGGAAGCTAGTGACCTTACTTTACTTTCCTATCAAGTGCTCATAGGTTTACTCATGGCATATGAGATCATGCTTAATAAGGATGATGATAAACCAGCCAAAGGTAAAAGTATAGCTCTCCAGGCTTCGACCAGTGATAATGAAACTGAACTTGGGGATGAAACTGTGTTGTTTGCCAGACGATTCAAATAGGTTGTTTTTAAAGGAAAAAAGTCAAAGCCTAAAAACAAAATCTTCAATTAAAAAAAAAAACAGTGAGTCAAATTGTCGTTTTCTAATAGAGGTTGTTTCAAGTGTGGAGAAACTGATCACATGATCAAGGATTGTCCCACTTGGAAGAAGATCAAAGACAAAACCAAACGAGAAAAGACTAAGAATGAGCTTAAGCAAGTCATGATGATATCTTGCTGAGGAGATCTCGACACAGACGATGACGAAGACACCGAAGGTGAAGAAGTAGCCAATCTCTGCTTAAGCAACATCAGTCTTGATTTGATCTAAGACAGCGATGACAAATGTAAGGGTTCAAGATTTGAATTATGCCTACTAGGTGAATCAGACTCTGAAGACGAAAATGAAGAGGTTAGTTTTATGCAACTTAAGAAACAGGTTAAGAAGTTGTCTAAAAGTGCGTTAATAGATTACTTTGAATAAACTCTCGATAAGTGTCATGAACAGAGTCTTGAGTGAAAAGATATGAAGGAATAGATTCTGGATATTGCTGAAGAGAATCAACTTCTTAAGGCCAAAGCAAAGAAACTAAAATCTAGAGTTACGGCTGATACAACTACAACTTTAGAATCTGTTGATGCTGAGAAAACGGTTTTTGAGTCTAAAGTTATATCTAATGAAGTTATAACCTCAGAATTACAACTCAACATTAAGAAAATTTAAGCGAAGGTTATAGCTGATGAAGCCATAACCTTAGAATTTAAAAAGGCTAATGAACTTCTGAAATCTGAGGCTACAACAAGAGAGTTGTAGTTTCAGATAATAGGAAGGAAATTGATTCTCTAAATGATCAAATAAAAGAATAAAAAATTCATTTATCTAATGTTAAGAAACAACACAAAAAAGTTGTGTTTATTCTAAACAAAAGATTTCTAGACTTTCGTGACAACTTCAATAAAACTAATAAGGTCGATCACTTGTCGTGTCAAAAAGAAATTGAATCCTTAAAAGAATTTATTTTGCATGCTAGAAAGGTTCTTGATAAGTGGGAAGGTAGCACAAACATCTTAAATTTTCTAACCGAGCAATCGGACAACAACATGAAAATGTGTCTAGGACATGAGTGTTATGAACGTAGAGACCACTCTAAGTGCAAATATACTCCTTCTAAACGTGATTTCAGAAAGATAAAATACGTCGATCTACCTGAATATCTGATCTACAACTATTGTGGTCATACGGGTCATCTTCGAGAGAATTTTGTCAAATATGCAAAGGATTTTAACACAAGGATCAAATTTGTTAAACCCTTGAATATACCTACAAAATATGGTGCTCCATCTACCAGTGAACAGATCATGTGGAAGAAAGGAACAATGACTTTCGATGGTTCTATGACATGACATTTGATTATGCTAAGAAAACTAATGAACCCAAAAAAAAACCAGTCACCTAAACAATCCAATTCTAGTAAAACCCAAAACAAAGGACCTAACCTAGAAAGACCTAAAGATTCCTATGAATCAAGGGTACCTCCTAGACGCACCTATCCACATCATAAAAGGAAGACTATTAGACAGGTTTGGGTTAGGAAAGATATGGTGTTTAGGGAGACTAACATTTTGCAGGTAGACGTGAAAGAAAATAACTTATGGTACCTTAACAGTGGATGTTAAAGACACATGATTGGAGACAAGAATCTATTTCTTTCACTTAAACCCTTTGATGGAGGAAGGGTCACGTTTGGTGATAACAAGAAGGGAAAAGCGATGTCTATTTAGTAAGTGGCCTCAAACACAACCTACTCAGTATATCTCAGTTATGCGACAAAGGTAACAAAGTTGTTTTTCATTCTGATATTTGTCGCATTATAATTGAGGGAACTAGTAGTGTTATTCTCGAAGGTCATCGTAAAAGGAATGTTTACATGGTCAATCTAAATGCAATTCCTACTAATTCTTTCTCATGTATGAAAGCAACTTTAGATGATCCACGTTTATGGCACAAAAGGTTTGGTCATATAAGCTCGCCAATCTTGCACAAACTCAAAAGATGGGACTTAGTGGAAGGACTACCCAAAATTAAGGTTGATCAAAAGAAGATGTGTGACACATGTGCTCATTGTAAACATGTGAAATCATACTTTAAGCCTAAAAGAGTGGTAAGCACAAATCAGGAACTGGAACTAGTTCATATGGATCTTTGTGGCCCCCATGAAGGTAAAAAGTAGAGGAGGATCAAGGTACGTTTTCGTTCTGGTAGATGATTACTCTACGTTTGTATGGCTTATCCTTTTACATTCTAAAGATAAGACTTTCGATGAGTTTGTGTGTCTTACGAAACTCATCCAAAATAAATATAAGTCTAATCTTGTCTCTATTCGTACGGATCATGGCACCGAGTTTGACAATCAAGACTTTATTGAATATTGTTGAGTAAATGGTGTAGGGCATAACTTTTCTGCACCACGAACTCCACAACAAAATGGTGTCGTTGAACGTATGAATAGAACCTTAAAGGATATGGCTCGTACAATGATTCTATGTAGTGGTCTACCTCGCAACTTCTGGGCTGAAGTCATTAGTACTTCTTGTTTCATTCATAACCGTGCTATGATCAAACCCATCCTAAATAAAACTCCCTATGAACTCCTTAGAGATCGTAAGCCTAACATATCTGATCTACGTTGCTTTGGGAGTAAGTGCTTTGTTCATAACAATAACAAGAATAGGCTAAGCAAATTCGACCCAAGGAGTGATGATGCCATTTTTATTGGATATTCTGATCATAGTAAGGCGTATAAGGTATTTAACAAAAGAACTTTTTGCATTGAAGAAAGTGCTCATGTTATCTTTGATGAAGATAATGCGTTTGATAAGCCCTTACAGGATGAGGAAGAAGATATAGATGAACCCGACTTTCGTCTATCCAGAAATGACTTTCCAGAACTAGATGTTGAGGAGAAAGAAATTGAAGGAACAAAAGATGAACTAGATTCCACCTCAATTGACAAAGAAAAGAGAACCGAAGTTATAATACGAAGTTATAATTGATGATACTATAACTTCCTCTCAAGATAAAGACTCAAAACCTAAAGTTATAACTGATGAAGCTATAACACTGAATCAAAATCAGAGTAGTGAATCCAGGGCTATAACTGATTCTACTATAACTCTAGGATCAGATTCAAGGGGAACAAGTTTTACTTCCGAGTCAAATGATATTGCAAGTTCAAGTTCGAATGATAGAGTGTCTAAAAAGTGGAAATATGAGAACTCTCATCCTATGGATAACATTCTTGGTAGTCTAAAGAGAGGTGTCCAAACCCGAAGAAAATTAAACAATTTCTGTTCATTTTACTCTTTCCTTTCAACCATTGAGCCTACCAACATCAAAGAATCCCTTGCAGAACCTGACTAGATCATCGCAATGCAAGAAGAATTGCAACAGTTTGAAAGGAACAAAGTTTGGCACTTAGTTCCTAGGCCTAAAGATAGGTCCGTCATTGGCTCAAGATGGGTATTCCGAAACAAGTTAGATGACACGGGAGTCATTGTAAGAAACAAAGCAAGACTGGTTGTTCAAGGATATAATCATCAAGAAGGAATCGACTATGTTGAGACATTCGCTCCCGTTGCTCGACTTGAAGCTATTTGACTGTTGATAGCCTTTGCTGCCCACAAAGGACTTAAGCTATTTCAGATGGACGTTAAGACGACATTTCTTAATGGATACCTTCAAGAGGAAGTATTTGTTGAACAACCCCCCAGATTTTTATTCAGCAAGTTTAGAGATCATGTCTTTAAATTAGACAAAGCTCTATATGGCTCGAAACAAGCTCCTAGGGCTTGGTACGACAAATTATAAATATTCTTGCTTGAAAGTGGTTTCAAAAGAGGATCTGTCGACAAAACCCTATTTCTAAAATCCGAGGGCTCTGATTTATTAGTTGTTCAAATTTATGTTGAGAATATTATTTTTGGTTCAACTAACAAAAAACTGTGCAAATATTTTTCAGATTTAATGACTTCAGAGTTCGAGATGAGTATGATGGGTGAATTAAAATTCTTTCCTGGTTTAAAAATCCAGCAAACTGAAGATGGAATTAAGATTCACCAACAGAAGTATGTCAAAGAGCTAGTCAGGAAGTTTGGAATGGAAAATTCTCATTCTATGACAACTCCTATGGTCATAGATAAGAAACTTACAAAAGACGAAGACGATAAGTCTGTTGATGAAACAACTTACCGAGGTATGATTGACTCACTACTCTATTTAACTGCAAGTAGACCTAACATCATGTTTAGCGTATATGTCTGTGCACGTTTTCAATTATCTCCTAAGGAATCTCATATGACAGCAGTAAAATGGATTTTAAGATACTTAATTGGTACATCTAAGTTATATCTATGGTATCTTATGGAATGTAACTTTGACTTAATAAGGTATTCAGATGCAGATTATGCTGGTTGTTCACTTGAAAGAAAAAGTACATCTGGTATTGCTACGTTTGTTGGACCATGTATTATATCATGGGGATCAAAGAAGCAAAATTCAGTGGCTCTATCAACTGCTGAAGCTGAGTATATTGCTGCTGCATTGGTATGTTCTCAGTTATTATGGCTTAAGCGACAATTATCAGATTATGGTGTAAACGTTGGGTGTGTTTCTATTTTATGCGATAATACGAGTGCAATTATTATATCTAAAAACCCTGCGCAGCACTCACGTACAAAACATATAGAAATTAGACACCATTTCTTACGAGACGAAGTTGAAAAGGGGAATATAAAACTTGAATTCTACAGTACTGAGAAACGATAGGCTGACATCTTGACTAAGTCATTAGCTAGAGAACGTTTTGAGACTTTACGGTTGGAAATTGGTTTAATCGGTGGCACCTAAATTACTATGACTGTCTAATATCTCTATGATCGACTAGTTTAAGACAAGATTGTATGATTGTGTCCGTATATTCCGCTGCATGAATATTTTTGTTTATTATGATTATATTTACAGAAAAATATTCTATTTGCTTGTAAGTATTTGTGTCTTATACAATCTTATTCTTCTCAAGATTTTATTTCATAAAAATCTCGTCCATATACTTACCTCACACAAAACTTGCCTAACTTTATCTTATCAAATATTAACCCTAGATTCTTTTTACTACCTACAACCGACTACCCCACCATATATTTACCAAATATTTCCTTTATACTTATCATAAATACACTCCAACTCCTTTAGTCACCATCAACCAATCACACTTCTTCCTTTCTCCCTCAAAACTCACAAATCCCTCAAATACTCAAACCCAATCCGCCATCATCATCATCTCGTATCACCATGCAACTTGCTCTTCCACAAAAACCACCACCACTCACAACACATGCAACCCAATCGAGCCTGTTATTCCAAACCCCACTCCTTCACCACAATCTAATCCCACTATCTCCATGACAAATCATAGCCGGGATGAGATGGTAATTGAAGGAAAGCGCAAGAAGCTTAATAAGGGTAAAAAAAAGGTCGTTGAGGAAACAAACTTGGTAGAGAATGAACCGGAAGTTGTGATCTGCGACGGTATCTCTCATACTCTATTTCGAGAGCCTATGAAACAAGCAACCCAAGCGGATTTGGATCATGTGGGAATGACTAAATAAGAAAACATCTTGGTAAATCGTGTCCTCCCATAATCTATTCATGGAGGTAGGTTTTATCCCAAATCTTGGTTATCAAAAATCGAGTCTTTGAAGTTCTTTGATGATTTTATTCAATATCAAGGTTGACAATTGATAACTAGGTTCTCGGGTCTGGTCTATCCGATTGAAACAGTCCAATTTTATTCTTCGGTTAAAGTGAAAAATGGAGTCTTGAGTGCTGTTGTTAATGGTGTGGATGTCACCGTCACTGTAACACCCGCAATTTCCCCATATCGTATTTTAAGCTATTTTTATATTTTAATTAAGCTAAAGATAGTTTAAAGCATATTTTGAATAAAAGTATGTATTTTTAGCATAAAGTATGTAATTATAATATTAGTGTCCGTCTTAAGTGTATAGTAGCCTTGAGACGTAAATCGTAATAACTCCGACTCAAATCGAGCTAGTTTGGGCCAATGTCTCTTATTGGGCTTATTTTCCACCAAAACCTCCCTAAAACCCTTATAAACTCATCTTCTTCATTTCATTTCTCAGCATTCCTTTCATAACAAAAACACCATTGTTACACATCTCAACACCAACATTCAAATCTTCATGGGAGTCGGGAGCAGGAGTCGGGAAGTGATCTTGTCGCCGGATGCTAGCATAGGTATGTATACAGTCGTTGCCTTCTTGGTTGTTGTTGGTCTAGTTTTGTGAAGTAATAGGGTTAGATGTCGTTGTGTGTCATAGGATGTCGATGATGGCTTACACGGTGAGGCTGCGTGCGGAGTCGATGCGGTTTGCT